>PVJH01002814.1:0-158045 GCA_004026705.1 Nesogale talazaci
CTTGAATTTATTCTAGTGCATGGAGTGAGGTAAGGGTCTTGCTTCATTTTTCTACAGGTAGATATCCATTTTTTCCAGCACCACTTGTTGAAAAGGGCATCTGTTTCCCATTTGATACTTTTGGGGCCCTTATCAAAGATCAGTTGTCTGTATGCTTGTGTTTTTATTTCTGGATTTTCAGTTCTTTTCCATTGGTCTGCATATCTGTCATTATGCCAATACCATGCTGTTTTGACCACGGTGGCCATATAATAAGTGTGAAAGTCAGGTAAGGCAAGCCCTCCCACGATGTGCTTCTTGTTGAGGAGTTCTCTACTAATTCTGGGCTTCTTCCCTCTCCATATGAAGTTAGAAATCATTTTTTCCATTTCTTTGAAGAAGGAGGATGGTACTTGTATTGGTATTGCATTAAACTTATATAGTGCCTTGGGTAGGACTGTCATCTTGACTACATTGAGTCTTCCAATCCATGAACATGGGATATTTTTCCATATCTTGAAGTCATTCTTGGTTTCTTATAATAGTGTTCTATAATTTTCCTCATATAGATCTTTTGTTCCTTTTTTCAGGTATATCCCTAGATATTTCAATTTATGCTTGGCTATTGTGAAGGGTACCTCTTTTTTTATCTCCTCTTCTGTGGTCTTATCTGATGTGTACAGCAGACCAATTGACTTCTGATTGTTGATCTTGTATCCTGCTACTCTGCCACACTCCTCTATTGTTTCCAGTAATCCCTTTGTGGAGCTTTTGGGGTTTTCCATATATATAATCATATCATCTGCAAATAATGATAATTTCACCTCTTCCTTCTCCAGTTGTATACCTTCTATGTCTTTTCTTTGCCTTATGCTGTTAGCTAAAACCTCCAGCATGATATTGAACAATAGAGGGGACAATGGACATCCTTGTCTGGTCCCCTTTTACAGTGGGATTGTGTTTGTCTTTTCTCCATTGACTATCACATTGGCTGTTGGTTTTTCATATATAGCTTGTATTGTCTTGAGGAATTTTCCTTCTATTCCCATCTTCCTGAGTGTCTTAAACATCAATTGGTGTTGAATACTGTCAAATGCTTTTTTGGCATCTATGGATATAGCCATATTATTCTTATATTTTTTTCTGTCAATATGGTGAATGATACTAATTGTCTTTCATATGTTGAACCACCCCTGCATTCCAGGTATGAATCTCACTTGGTCATGGTGAATTATTTGTTTTATATACTTTTGTATTCTATTGGCCAGTATTTTATTAAGGATATTTGCATCAATATCCATTAGGGATATTGGTCTGTAGTTCTCAATTATTGTGGGATCCTTGCCTGGTTTGGGTATCGGTGTTATATTGGCTTCATAGAAGGAGTTTGGGAATTTGCCATCTTTTTCTATGCTTTGAAAGAGCTTGTGTAGGGTTTGTGTCAGTTCTTCCCTGAATGCTTGGTAGAATTCTCCTGTGTAGCCATCTGGTCCAGGTGATTTCTTTGTTGGTAGTCCCTTGATAACCTTGTCTATTTCTTCTATTGTTATGGGTCTGTTAAGATTCTTGACGTCCATTGGAGACAATCTAGGAAGAGATTGCTTTTCCAAGAATTTGTCCATGTCTTCCAAGTTGAGTTCATTGGAGTAAAGATCTTTGTAGTACTGAGTGACTACACTTTCGATTTCATTCGGATCAGTTGTGATATCCCCTCTTTCATCCCTTATTCTTTTTTTTGGCGGGGGGGGCATCACTGCTCTCCGGTGGTGGGAGTAGGAGGCCCAGCCCCACTGCTGGAATTGAAGCTCCGTCCCAGTGGGCCGCAGTCCCGTGCACAACCACTATGCCACCGGGGCTCAGCCCCCCCCCCCCCCCCCCGCCACTTATTCTTGCTATTGAGACTTTCTCTTTCTTTGGTTGTCTGCCAATGGTTTATCAATTTTGTTAGTTCTTTCAAAGAACCAACTTTTAGCAGCGTTAATTTTTTCCATTGTTTTCTTATTTTCCCTCTCCTGAATCTGAATTCTATTCTTTCTTTTCTTTTGCTATTAGTGGGATCATCTTGCTGACATTACTCTAGTTGTAAATTCTGTGTCAACGTATCAGTTATGAGACGCTCTTCCTTTTTCAGGTGTGCCTGTATTGCAATGAAACTTCCTCTTAAGACTGCTTTTGCTGTGTCCCATAAGTTTTGGTATGTCGTGCTTTCATTCTCATTGGTTTCTAGAAATTTTTTAATTTCCTCTCTGATCTGGGCCAGCACACATTCCTTTTACAATAGAGAATTATTCATTCTCCAACTATTTTCTATAGTTCTCCTTACCTTCCTTTTGTTGATTTCCAACCTTATGGCAGAGTGGTCTGAGAGTGAGTTCTCTATGATATCAATATGCTTAAATTTATGTAGATTCTCCTTATGTCCCAGTACGTGGTCTATCTTCAAAAAACTTCCATGTGGGGCTGAGAAGAATGTGAAATGCTTTTCTTTTGGATGAAAGACCCTGTAGATATCTACCAAGTCAAACTGTCTAATTGTAGTATTTAGATCTCTCGCCTCCTTGTTGAATTTCTTTCCCTGTGATCTTTCTCAAAGAGTGGTGTGTTAAAGTCACCCACTGTAATTGTTGAGGCTGTAATTTCTTTTTTCATCATATGAAGTGTCTGGTTTACATATTCTGCAGGTCTCTCATTCGGGGAATATATATTTAAGATGTTTATTGGATCATTGTCTACCCTTCCCTTAAGCATTATATAGTGGCCTTCTTTGTCTCTTATTATGGTTTGCACTTTAAGGTCAATTTTATCTGATATTAGGATTGTTACTCCAGCTTTTTTGGAATTGCTGTTTGCTTGGTATATTTTTCTCCAGCCTTTGATTCTCAATTTTTTTTTTCTGTGATCTTAAGATGTGTTTCCTGTAGGCAGCAGATTGAGGGGGTATATTTTCTAAGCCAGTCTATTGATTTCTGTCTCTTAAGGCCTGAGTTCAATCCATTAATATTGAGGGTTATTACATCTATCTGTGCACTCTGTGTTGTCATTTTATCGCTCTTGGATTGGATGTTCTTCTATTTCCATAGGTTATGTCAATATATATTTGTGGCTCATTCTTGCCTTTCTTCCATCTCTGAGCCAGAGTTATCTTGGGGGCTGTTATCCCTTTGACTATTTCTGGGTAGATTCATTCTGCGTGTGTTAGGTAGTTGTTGTTCTTCTCCCAGTGGGTCGGTGAGAATCTTTTGTAGGGCTGGGTTCCTTTTGGCATATTCTCTGAGATTTTCCTTGTCTGGAAAGACTCTTACTTCTCCATCAATTTTGATAGATAATTTGGCTGGATAGAGTATTCTTGCCCTTTTTTCCCTAGCTGCTCTCATAATTTTCTCTTTTTCTTCATAATTGGATAGTTTAACAACTATATGTCTTGGTGTTTTCTTCTTGGGGTTTAGTCTAGCTGGTATTCTTTCCGCCTCCTATATGGTTATATGGTTTTCACCCATTAAGCTAGGGAAGTTTTCCTCTAAGCATTCCCTCACTATTTTGGATGTTGGTTTTCTTGATGCCTCATCCTCCGGCAGACTGATAATCCTAATGTTGTTTCTTTTCATAGTATCAGCCAGGCTTCTAATATTTTCTTCGCTTCTCTCATAGACTTGTTAGATTCTTTCTCCCACTTATTAATTTCTACTTGCGAGTCCTCTAGGTCACTTGTCCTGTTCTCTGCCTCCTCCATTCTCTGGCCGAAATCTGAGAGCTTACTATTAGTTTTTGTTAGCTCACTCCTTAGTTCTTGGATTTCCCTTTGGTGCGTGGCCTTTTTCTCCTGTATCAATTCTTCTTTCTTCTTTAATGCGTCGCTCAAGAGCTGCATACGTGTTAGTAACATCTTGAAGATTTCTTTCTGTGGTTGATCGATCTCCGCATTTTCTATGACTGCTGTTAGATCCAGCTGATCTTGCATCGGATCCAGTTTCTCTTTTCTTGATACTGTGGAAGCTGCTAGCTGTTTTTTGTTTGATTTGTTCGTATTAGGTGGCATTTTCCTTGGTGTTTTGTGGCCCTGGGGTCTCTCTTTAGAAGGCTGGTCTTATAGATTTCCTCAGGCCTTGCAGATCTGATGGAGCGTGTTGGCTGAGCAGGGGAGTGGGTTTAGGGGGTGGGTTGGGAGTTGGGTGATCTGTTCCTGGCTAGGGGCGCTAGCCACAGATAGGTGGGAAAAAATCCTCTAGTACTCTGATGTGGGGAGGACTGGCTGGCTGTTTACCCAGAAGACAATGTAAAGCGGACCTCTCTGTTGCAGGTCTTGGGACGGGTGCCCTGAACCGGCAGCGTCTGTGAGGAGTGCCGGGACTGTGGGCGTTCTTTCCTTTCGCTACTGTTAGAAAGTGTGGCCCAGGTGGGCAGGCTTGGGTTTAGGGGATGGCTTGATCTTATCCTGGGCAGTGGTGGCGCCCTTAAGGTGCACCTGGGCGCCAGCCTCCTGGGTGGGGGAGGGGCTGGTCCACCGTTGTGCTTGGGGCACAGGAGTCGCTGGGGGTGGGGAGCGAGAGGTGTGGGTCTACGTGGAGTGTCCCCTGGGCACCATGGGGTGGGGAGGACTGGTCAGCGATTGCGCGTGGGTGCTAATTAACTGTGGGTTCCTGATCTCAGGGTCGCAGAGCGGGCGCCCTGGATCCCACCAGCACAAAGAACCCGTAGTGTCTGTGTGGTGTCCTTGGGGAGCGCGGGCGTGCGGGTCGCGCCTGCTCCTGGTTCACAGGAGGGCTCTGAACTTTCCTGGAATCACAAAACCCAATTTGAGAGCCCCACCCTTCCCCTGGTCACCCCCACTCACCGATCTCCAGGATCTCCGGGCGTGGGTTTCCTATCTGGCCGCCATCTTCCCTTGCTCCCGATAATTTATAAATTACTTTGTCATATCTTACATTGTCCAATGTCTCCTTTCAACCACTTGCCCATTGTCCATCCACCAAGGAGGGGGTTATATGTAAATCCTTATAATCAGTTCCCCCTTTCTACCCCACCTTCCCAGTATTGCCATTCTCACCACTGGTTCTGAAGGGATCATCTGTCCTGGATTCCTTGTTTCCCATTCCTATCTGTACCAGGGTACATCCTCTGGTCTAGCCAGATTTGTAAGGTAGAATTGGGGTCATGATAGTGGTGAGGAGGAAACATTGAAGAACTAGAGAAAGTTGTATGCTTCATCATTGTTACACTGCACCCTAACTAGTTTATAACCTCCCTGTGAACCCTCTATAGAGGGAAATCCCTTACCTACAGATGGGCTTGAATCCTCAACCTGTACTCCCCATCATTTACAATAATATAATTTTTAGTTTTTTGATGCCTGATACCCAAGTCCGACACCTCATAGTCACATAAGCTGGTATTCTTCCACACGGGCTTTGTATTTCTTAGCTAGATAGCTGCTTATTTACCTTCAAGCCTTGAAAACCCCAGACACTGTATCTTTTGATAGTTGGGCACAATCAGCTTTCTTCACCACATTTGCTTATGCACTCACTTGTCTTCAGTGATCATACCAGGAAGGTGGGCACACAATGATATGATGCTGTATTCTTTGATGTCTGATTCCTGGTCTCTTTGACACCTCATGGTCACATAAGCTGGTGTGCTTCTTCCAGTTAGCTTTGTTGCTTCTCAGTTAGATGGCCACTTGTTTACCTTTCAAGCCTTTAAGGCCCCAGATGCTATATCTTTTGATAGCCAGGCACCATCAGCTTTTCACCACATTTTCTTATGCACCCATTTGTCTTCAACGAATGTGTTGGGACGGTGAGCATCATGGAATGCCACTTTAAAAGAACAAATTTTTCTTGCAATGAGGAAGTATTTGAGTGGAGGCCCAATGTCCATCTGCTGCCTTAATACTGAACCTATAAATCTATGAGCATATATCTTTTTCCATATCATCATATATAAATATATTTACCTATGTATTTAGACCTCTATAAATACCCTATGGGCCTCCTAGTTCTTTTCTAGATTTACTTTAATTCCCTCTTGTCCCACTATTATGCTCAGCTTTCCTTTGAGTTTCAGTAATTTCTTTTGGTTATCTTACCCTTGATCAATCTGTACCAGGCCTCTCACATCTTCCTTGCCACTGATTTTGGATCAATTGTTGTTCCCTTGTCCCTGGATTGGTCATCATCACCTCCTTCTCCCGACTCCCCCTCTCCCACATCCCCCTTGGAACCATCGGTCACGTAGTTTTCTCCTTCAGACTGATCATCCAACCTATTTTATCTAGCTAGACCTACAGAGCTAATAATATGTACAAAAAAACAAGACGTAGCAAGATGAAGCAACAAAAGAAAACAAAATGATGACTACAAGAAAAAAACAATGTTGAGAAAATATAAATAAAAATAATAATCATAAAGAAAAATCTGTTAATAGTTCAAGGTCTGTTTGTTGACCTCTAACAGTGACCTCCGGTTGGACTCCATTATCTTTTCATTACATGTTCCCACAAACTTTGGAATCTCCCTCATCTGTACCAAATTCCTATTACTTATATGTTCTCTATGCCCATACTTCCTTTTTTCACATCTTTCTCAGTCATTGAGTCCATGCTGATTCTTAGGGACCCAAAGGGACAGGGTAGAATCACAGGAATAGGAACCCCCACCACACCCTTAGTGAGCTAGCTCCTTGAGAGTAAATGGCTAACACGGACAGCTACCGACCAGAGAGAGCCTCAAGTTCTCCCTGAGTGCTTTTCCTTGTTGAGTTATTTTTAAAGAAGGGCCTGAAATCTACTTCAGAAAGAAAGCTGCTACTGACAACTCTCTACTCCAGTATGCATGTGGTAGTTATAAATTGAAGTCAACATGACAGCAACTGGTTTAGGTTGACACAGTAAAAGGAGGCCCTTCAGGTACAGAAATTCTGAGAAAAGAAACACAGTATTTTAATTGCATCCACCTCAAAGTCATTCCCTTATCCTTTCTAATATCCATCGATGATATGCAGCTATTGGTGCTCACTTTCAAGCAGGGTTTCCATCTCTTATTAAAACTGATGTATCTCGGGCTGAGCCCCGGTGGGGTAGTGGTTGTGCGCGGGACTGCAGCCCACTGGGTTGGAGGTTCAAATCCAGCAGCAAGGCTGGGCCTCCAACTCCCACCACCAGAGGGCAATGATGTCCAAAAAAAAAAAACCCACCGAAAAACAATGTATCTCTTCTAATATTTTCCCTGGCTTTAGTGTTCCATCTCATCCTATTTCCCCTCTAGGTTATATAATTCTTTAGAACGGCCACACAGACAGTGCTCATAATGAGAAAGTTTACTGTGGATGTTAACTGGTTACAATAGTGAGAAATGTTCGGGATACAGGAATTTGGTCAGGACATGTTACAAAGTTCTTTGAGGGCTATTAATAAACGCCCAAAGGGCATGCCACACTGCACTAAGCCTCAACCTGAAGACATTAAGTTCCACCTTCGTGGGTCAGCCCCTGCTTCCCCAATTAAGTGCCCAGAGGCAAGGAACTCCTCAGTTTCCTGCTCCAAAGCACTCAGCTTTACTTAACTCTGTGTGCTGACAAACCCACCACTCTTGTCTCAAGCTCCGCTCCTATTTCTGCTGCTGCTTCTCTATCACTCCTCAGACGTCAATGCTTTTTTCTGAACAAATGAGATGTTGTGTGCAGGAATTTCAGGGTCCAGAGTACACAGCCCATTCCCGGCTCCTGCTGCTAGTAAGATCCTCTCCTACTTCTCAGAGGGCCCAGTTTATACACAACAGGATGCCAATTCACAATGAAGCGTGCTAATAATTACTCACAGGTGATTCTTATCAGTGTCTTGCCCCTATCCTCTTACCCAGATCCACACAGGAAAAGGTCATTTAGTGGGAATTACAGAGGCTGTGGCTAGAAGAGTCACAGTGAATTCTCTGCCTCTGCAGCTAACTTCCACTTTTCCACAATCTTAATTCTTTTCATTGTTTGCTCTTTCCTTTTTAATTATAACCCTGAAAACTACTCCAGATTCCTTGTGGAGGGAAGCAAAATATAAAGCTGTACATAAAATCAAGTAACTTCAAATGTAGTACTTTTCCAATAATGATAACTCTCAGTTCCTTTTTTAAATTGTTTCAAAATGTAGTCAGATGTGATGACATTAAGTACTTTTCTTTAAAATAAGCACTTTTCAATGGAGTAAATGCTAAGCCTCAGTATATCTAGAAAACTCACGTGAAAAAGAATATGCCCTGTGATATTTAGCTTTTGTTTCAACTTGTCTGGACCAGGATCCTTAGTGATTTGACATCTACTAATCCCCTATGATGTGACCTAACACAACATACTCACCTCGCTCATGTGATGAGCGGTCAATCAGTTGTAAGAAGACTAGAATGGGAGGCAGCACCCTCAGTCGGATCACAGCCTGATGCAAACAGAAAGGAATTTCCTGGAGGATGTGAGAGCTGCCTTCAACGGGTCATGGATGCTGTGGAAATGCCTGCTTGCTCTTTTCTTGGTATGGATTCTGCATCTGGCTCACCAATCTCTGGTTCTTTGGGGTTGAGCCAATGGCCTGCCTTATAGCCTGCTGACCCTGGAAGTAATCAGTGGCCTTCCCTCTGATGTGCTTACTTTGGATTCATTGACCTCTGTAGGCCCATGCTAATCTGTTTACCTTGCGTCTATTAGCTTCTGCAGCCACTAGCCTATGGTCTTCATGCTGATCTCGGATTCATCAGCCCCCATATCTATTTCAATCAGGAGAATCCTCCAGACTAACACCTGACCCACAGACTTGGAACCTGCCCAAATTTGAACTTGCTCACTTCTATATCTTAGTTGTTTTTGTGATATAATTTTACATATACGCACATACACACACACAAGCATCAACTGGGTTTTCTTCTCTTGAGAATCCCCGCCTAAAAAGTGCCCTAATTTGGACATTAGACAGTATCACTAACTAGGAAAACCACAACTCATCTGACAGTTTGTCATGCTATGGAGGCTTGTAGGTTGCTGTGATGTCGGCAGCTAGGTCATTGGCATTTCGAATACCAGCAAGGTCACCCAAAGTCACCATGTTTCTGCCGGGTTTCCAGACTCTTGACAAGATGGAATGATACAGTGGTTTCAAATATAGGAACAACTGTTAGAAAAGCCCAGGACCCAGTAGTGTTTCATCCTGTTGAACAAGGGGTCGCTATGAGTTGAAACTGATTCCATGGCACCAAAAAACTACAAAAGTGTATCTCAACGTGGTTTTAATCCATGTTTCTAATGAGTGCAATTGTGAGCATCTCTCAGTACTTATTGGACATTACCAACATTATCAACTTGTTAACTTTTGCATCAAGCTTTTGGTGCCATATCCAAGAAATCTTTCCTTAATCCCAAGTGTCACAGGCTTTTTTCTAGTAGTTTTGTAATTTGAGTTTAAATTTAGATCTATGGTCCATTTTCATTTTTGCATAGGGGTGGAAAAAAAGATCAAATTAATTTTTTGTATATGGGTATCTGATTTGTCCTAATTACATACGTGTTTTTGGTTATGGTAGCCTTACAAATCTTGCAATCAGATTGTCTTAGTCTTTTAATCCTGATCTTTTTAGAAATTGCTATGGCGATTCTAGGTCTTTGCATTTCTTTGTGAATTTTAAAATCAGTTTTTCCATTTCTGCAAGGAAATTGGGTTGAGATTTTCATAAAGATTACATTGAATGGGAATCTCATTTTTAATAATTGATATATTAACACTATTGACACTTTCAACATATAAATGTCTATTTTTTTAAACTCATCTCAGTGATGTTTTATCCTTTAAGTGCATAGATCTTTCATATCAGATTTATCGTGAAGCATTTCATTTTTCACATTTTTGCTATTTCTTGGATTGTGCGTCCCTAGTATAAAAACATACAATTCATTTAAAAATATATATGTATTTTTCCATACTGATCTTGTATGCTGAAACTTTGCTACTTCAATTATTAGTTCTTGGTAGACTTTGTGGCGTTTCCTAGAGATCGTGAATGAAGACAGTTCTAGTTCTTCCTTTATCACAGGGCTGCTTACACTTTTTCAGCATACGACCTACATACAAAATGATCAAGTCAAAATGATCTACCAATTACAAAAATGCAAAACACGTTTATTTTTATTTAATATTCATAAATGCAATGACAATTCTTTATATGTACAATATATGTTTATGTACCTTGCATAACCACGGGTCCATATTGCACAACACAATTAACTATGTATATTTCTTGTCATTACCTGAGTTGACTCTGATGACTTGCACTGAATGGAATGAGCCAGGAACGCACACTCTGGACAGTAGCTGCTGAGAGCCAACCTCAAGCACACTTGTAAATGATCATCAGTCATGGTGGAACGGTACTTGGACTTAATGATTTTTATGTGGAAAAGACTGAATCACATAAATAAGTGGAGCCAAATAATGCTGTCAAGGAGGTAGCACAATTTCTCATGTTTGGGTACTTTCCCTGTGTGAGAAAGTTTCAGAACTGTTCATGCGCTCTGGACTCAGCTGAATGCTGGCTTGTAGTGGCAAAATCTCCCATTCCATATGAAAGTGATGTTTTTGTCTTCTTACTTGATCCAGCTCCCCCTCTCATTTTAATACCCTTTCTTAGGTTTAAGAGAAAAAAAAAATCAAGGTCTAAAAATTAGCAATAACTTAGCTTTTCGGTTTTGCTGCACTTAGCGAAGTTGTTTGCGCATGCATTTGACACTAAGGTTACATCTGACTGGCTGTGCTATATATTAATTGACGGGACTGATGATATGCTTACGACCATTTTTTTTAAATACCATGTGATCTACCCACACTACATTTGTGATCAACTAATAGATGGTGATCAACATATTGAGACACCCCTGCTTCATAATTTACCTTTTTCTTCCTACTCCCCTACCTCGTACATCCAGAACAATGGTGGCTAGATTGTGGAGGCAGACACTTTTTCTAATTGGGGGTGGGGGATGTTGTTTAGCGAAATTAAAAGATAGTGGAATTGTCCTGCGAGCTTTTTGAAGCCCCCCACATAAGGCATTGGCTATAGGGTTAGCACAGATGTCCTGTGTCAGGTCGAAGAAGTTGCGTTATAGTCTGCTGAATTTTTATCAGCAATATATGTGAGATTTTGTTTTTCTCATTGAGTCACTAATAACCCGTATAACCAAAAGGGCTATTACTACATTCTACAGAATGCACTGGCATCCATGAGCTGTGTGTCAACACGACTGTGCACGGGTAGCACTTTACTGGTTGCCTTTTCCAGTCTCCTCAGAAACTGACCTCTACCATTTCCTGGTGACAAGCAGCTCATCTGATGTGTTTGCCACAAATTGCTCCTGATATAAACACACCTGATAATTCCTTGAGCATCAAACTTAGTATTTAAATGCAAATCAAGTATGAAATAGTGTCTCTTTTAACATAAATTAATAATGTTAGAGCTTTTAGTAGTAATGTAATTGGAAAGAATTTTTGTCCTCAGCAGTTTGAAAGCCCCACCAACAACTCAAGAGAAAGACGAGGCTTTCTATTCCCATAAAGAGTTAGTTTCAGGCACTGACAGGGAGGAGTTCTCTCTAGTCCAAGGGCCACTGTGACTCAGCACTGACTTGATGGCTGTCAGTGTGGTTCAGAGTTTCACAGGAAGGTATCAGAATGATAAGTGTGAAGTTCAGAATGAAATGCAGATGTTGTTTCGGTCATTCTTTGCTGCTGACTACCTGAAGGGACTGAAGAACTACAGCCATCTTCAGAATCTAGTATCAGAAAAAGGTACACCAGTCTCTTTCCAAGATCCATGATAGGAAGAACAATACTTATGTAGCATTTTCTAGTAAATAAAGCACTTTAACAGTTATTAATATATATATATATATATATATATATATATATATATATATATTGGTTGAATGGATGAATTCTTCAACTTATTTGCTCTCCAAGGAATATGCTGAGTATACCACAGGGACTTATATTACATAGGCAAACACTCTGAAATTAGCAATAGAATGTCATATATGCATATGACTGGAGGTATAATGAATTGTCTTGGGCTGCTCACCATAAGGTGAGAAGTTCAAAACCACCACAGGAGAAAAATGAGGCTTTCTGCTCCTGTTAAGATTTACAGCTTTGGGAAGCCATCGGGCACTTCTAATGGGCCTGTTTAGTCACTGTGAGTCAGAATTAACTTGATGGCAGTGACCTTGTGTTTGGAGATAACATATTTAAAAATCTGACTTCATCCCTGAATAAATACATTGAGAATTTCAATTGTACAGCTTGCTGTGTGTTGTGATCACAGAAATGTTCAGCAGATCTCTATAGTGATACTGAGGTTAAGCAATGCAACAAGAGGCCAGGAATACCAGCAGAAGCAGCACCATCTGTCAAGTTAACAGATCTTAGAAAAATAGAGATTAAGGAAAATTGAGTGTGCCCCCCTCACTTCATTTTTTTTTCTCTAATCTTAAGACAATTTTAGATGTCATTTGTTCCTGGCAAATAAGAAGATATAAGAGAAAAGTGGGAATTGTTATAAGAGAAAAAATGGACTGGACAATTCTATTTTTAATTGGGAAAAAGGTCTGTGGGTTAAATTATTTCTGAAAACTATTAACAAAGCTATTTCCTATTTGGGGCTTTATTTTTTGTGTGTGCAAATTTGACAAATTTCAGTTCATTATATAAATAAACTTCTGCCAGGAACCAAGAAAAGATTATTAATCTCATCAGCCAACAATGGAGCTAAGTCAGCAATTGAAATTTCCTTCCTTCAGGCAACAGTCAGGTGAATCTACTAGTCTGTTATACTATCTTAATCAATCTGAATAAGATGACTACAGATATGTGCTGAATATTAATATCAAATACTTGACTTGATATATCATGTTCAGGACATTTTATTTTGCTTACAATCTGAACTTAGCTCAAGTAATGAGCAGTAGAGTAATAATTCTGCTTGAAATTTAAATTTTCTCATGAGATAATAGATAGGAATACTATTCTAAATACTCTTTAGAGATATTAGAAAAAGAACTTATAGAAATGAAATTAATTTTCCAACCATGCTGTTAGTCCTATTCAAGTCATTCCCTAATTTACTGAAGAACAGTCTACTGCAAACCTACCAAGCATTAGACTCAACTCATTCAGTTGACATTCAGGAAGATTTACAATAATTTCAAAGGCAGGGCTTTTTACAGTGATCTTTTGCTTGCTATAGTCACAGTTTAATATAAAATATTGAAGGTGGGGGAGAGGAGACTCAACACTGCACCCAATGTCTCTGCTTACTTTTGACTACTTAACATGTTAATTGAGAAATGGGCTATGTGGTCCAACTATTAGAAAAGTTATCTGGGAAAGAAAAAATATTTGTCTACGAATTTGTGGGTGAAATCTTTCCAAGAAGCAATTACAAATGGGTCCTATTTTAGTTCTCTCCTATTATGAATGACAGGTTTAGCATTCTTAGAAACCTTAAGAATATAATGACTACATCTTTAAAAGCCTCTGGGGAGTACTGTACATTAATGTATCAGAGTCAGTAAATTATTTATCTATAAATTAATCTTTCTAAACAGATTTTCACCCCCTTCCATTTGAAAGCTAAACTCCGAAGTCTCGACTTCAGCAACTTCATATCTGAAGAGCCTACATCTGTAAAAACATTTCTAATGAAAACATGAAGACAACCCCCAGAGAAGCAAATAAAATGAGATTTAAGTTTGAACAGCCTTTCTACAGTTACATTCCTAACAAAAGTGAATTCTAACTGGATGCCAAGGAGAGGTTACATAACAAAAGCAGTGCACAATCTAGTTCTTTTAGTTTCGGCGAAAACGTTAGTTCTTTAAATGATTCTATGTTTTCCCATTTACACCAAGATAGATAACTTACCTCATTGTTTCCGGAGCCCTGTAAGCCTAGGACACACTGGACAGGAAGAAGCTTCATGGTTCTGTTGAACAGGTGGGGTGTGGCAGTCATGTATTCTTGTGTAAATTTCATGATTGGGAGTTTAGGAGTGGAGTCTAGCCTGTCAATCTGAGGATAACCAGTGTGAGACCTCTATGTGGGCATGGCTTTCTCCTGCGAATTCTGGGAAATTTTGCAATACTTCCCCCAGGGGGGTGAGAAACTTACAGCTCAGTCCTTGGGAGACATTGCAGCTGACAAGACTCATGGCAGCAGACTAATAGACCCTGAGTCCAGAAAACTGAAGGAGCCATGAGAAGACCCCTGCCAGTGCTGAGATACACAACTCTGTACCCACTGGCCAGTGATTGTCCTGGCGTCATTTCCTGTCGTTCGTGAATCTGATGCGGACTTATGGATTGGTATCGGACATATGAGCTATTATCGGACTTCTGAACTTGGACTGGAGTGGGTTGGGATGTTTTCTCAATGTTCCCTTTCTCTTGCATATAAACCCCTCTCCCTTATATACATGTGTGTTTATTAATTTGTTTCTCTAGTCTACCTGGACTAGAGGGGGGATAAATGGCCTAGGCTCCAATGATTATATTACAATTTCCAAATAACATATTTACAGATAAATGTCAATGTTCAAGTCATAGTATACTAAAAACCACTCAACCAGACTTTATTCAACACTCCTACACAAATAACTTTATCAATTAAGATGAACAACAACCAACAAATGATCACCAAGCATACTGACACTAAGTTTAACTTAGGGAAAGAGTAAAGTCTGTTATAAAAAAATCCACCTAAGTCAAGATGGCATCTAGGTAGAATCACTCGCCCAGCACTCCTGCTATAAGACCAAAATATTGGGCGGAGTCCCGGTGGCGTAGTGGTTGTGCGCGGGACTGCGGACCACTTGGACGGAGGTTCAATTCCAGCAGTGGGGCTGGGCCTCCTACTCCCACCACCGGAGAGCAGTGTT
This sequence comes from Nesogale talazaci, assembly GCA_004026705.1. Lineage (NCBI taxonomy): Eukaryota > Metazoa > Chordata > Mammalia > Afrosoricida > Tenrecidae > Nesogale > Nesogale talazaci. Next base: position 14,934 of record PVJH01002814.1, read on the forward strand.
GCCCCCCCCCCCCCAAAAAAAAAGACCAAAATATTAAGAGGTAAAGAGGCCAATACTTGGAGGCTGGGTGCTAAAAATAGATTCAGTGTTCCAGGGTCCTCCCCTTTTGATTTTCACCCTTGAAGAAGTTTGAGAACTTGCTGAAAAGCTCTAAGCTCTAAGTTAATTGTCTGTCTGTGGGTTCTGCTTACGCCTCACCACATCCAGCAGAAAAGCATGTACCACCCCTTCCTGCGCCCTAGTCGTAGAGGGAAAAGTAGTTTCTCCAGACTTCTGTATAAAAGTGTTCAAAATACCAGACTCACAAAACTTCCGAGAGCTTCTGGCCACCCTGTGCCTGCAATCTAGGACTTGGCAAATTCCCTCCCCAACCAGAAACAGAGTGACTACATTACATTGGCCACCCCCTTTCCGCCTCAACCTAGCTACATGCCTGCCAGTGTGGGAAACAATAGATAATTAGACAATAATTTGAAGCAATTGAAAAGCCACTGGGATATTACCTGTGACAGAACACAGTTCCACAGAACACAATCACCAGTGCCGATAGACTAGCGCTGGAGGGACACTGGAGGGCAGCTGGGGGCTAATTGAGATCCAGTCAGCCCCCCAAACCACTCTGCTAAGCTAGTCCCCCTTCCCTGGAGAGGCACAATGTGGCACAGTCCCGACAATCAGGGCACCCCACAAACCCATTAAAAGGGAAAACTTTTATTTTTTTGGTAAAAACGTTCAATTCCAGGCTGTGGTCCTCTGTGTTAACTTTGAATGTAAACCTGCAGAACTCTGTCCATTAGCATCCATTAACCTAAGGTAGCAGAAAGCTACCTTGAGAAGAGAACCAGAGAGCAGTGGTTCTCCACCTCCTAATGCCATGACCCTTTAATACAGTTACTCATGTGGTAGTTACCCCCAACCATAAAATTATTTTTGTTGCTACTTCATAACTGTAATTTTGCTACTGTTATGAATCATAATGTAAATATGTGATATACAGGATGCATTTTCACTGCTATAAATTGAACATAATTAAAGCTTAATGATTAATGACAAAACTACATGTAACTACATATTGTGAAATATTTATGTTTTTCCCAATGGTCTTAGGTGACCCCTGTGAAAGGATTGTACGACCCCCAAAGTGGTCGCAACCTACAGGTTAAGAACCGCCGGCTTAGGGTTTTTAACATAATATAAAACAGGCCCAACCAGTCTTAGGATTCACAGAGGGTCTTTGATAGGCCACAAATTGTGGCTCGACAGTCCAGACCAAACCCACGCACATACTGCAGGCTTGCCTCAACCTAGCCCAGTGGCAATAACTACAGTAACCAGCCTCAGCCCAAACTTTGGGGCCCCAACTGCTGCCAGCCACTGAATCTCCGCAGCATTCTGCCTACATAGCAGTCTGACCCACCACCATTATAAGCCACAGGTAGCCCTCAAAAATACTCCTACCAGTCACACAAAGAAAGAGCTCAGGCACCCTTGGTCTCACAGAAATATGGTGCCCAATTCTTCCAAAAGGAAACAAACAGCAAGATACCACAACACCCTCAACAAGAAAAAAAAAGAAAAACAAAGCACAACAGTGGGGGCTAATGACGCTCATAGAAGAATCAAACATGGATCTGCCACAAAAAGAAATCTTCGGAAGGCTGCTTGGAGAAATGCAGGATACAAGGGAAGTAACACAAAAAAAAGATGTAATGATAGGAGAACTGAAGTCCATACTAGAGAGGATGAAAGCCATGCACTAACGGGAAAAACAAGAGTTACTGGATGAAGTAACAGAAGCAAAACTCAAGATCACGGATATCACCAACAGGCTAGAAAAGGCAGAGAAACACATCAGCGATCTCGAGGTCAATCAGGCCAAACTTCAACAAATGAGAAAACCAATCAAATGAGAATTAAAGAGGCAGAAGAAAACCTGGGGTCAATGACAGGTACTGTGAAGAGAAAGAATATTCAAATAATTGGTCTTACCAGAAAAAGACACAATGAAGATGTCAAGAGCTAAATTTGCAAGGGAATTTCTGGGAGCAAACTTCTCAACTTTAATGACACTCAAACAGAAAGTAAAGGGGACACCAATTAGATGAAAACCTAGGAAGAACCACCAAGGCATATAACAGTTAAATTATCCAACTTCAAGGAGAAAGGAAAAATTTGAAGAGCAACAATAGAAGAAAGACATCATATACAATGATGCTCACCTAAGAATATGGTCAGTCCTATCAGCTGATAGAAATGCCAGCTTGAGAATCCTCTACCCTGCCAAACTATTTAATAAGACAGATGGCAAAGTAATAGTCTTCTGGGACAAGGGAAAACTCAAAGAATACCCCATAACACACATGATCCTATGGAAAATCCTTGACAACGCACTATGATCAGAAGACTAACATCCACAAAGCACAAGCAGGAGACCACCATATAGCTCAACACCACCTAGAAAACAAAGTGGTGATAACAATTACCAAGATAACATGCCCTCAGATGAAAACGAAGGCAAAAAGGAAGCCCCACACACAAACACAGCACGCTGACATGAAGGGAGATAGGAAAACACCCAACACAAAAGGTATGAGATGACAGCAATGAATCCACAGATCCGACAATAAATCTATATGTCACTGGCTTCAACTCATCCATTAAAAGACGAAGGATAGCAGACTGGCTCAGATATATAACCCATCGAACTGCTTGCTACCTGCAAGAGACACATCTTAAGCTCACAGAAAAAAATCAACTAAGAATAAAAGTCTGATGGAAAATGTATCAGGCAAATGGCAGCTTAAATAAAGCAGGGGTTGCAATCCTAATCTCTGACAAAAGAGACGAGGAGGGGCACTATATACTGATCAAAGGATTAGTATACCAGAAACCAGTGAGAATAATAAATATATATGACTTACCAAAGACCTACAAAATTCATCAAACTATTCAAAAGATGAAAAAAGGAATCACAGATTCAACAATCACAGTAGGTGACTTTAATACATCAGTATCAGAGAAAGATAGATCACTGGGAAAGAAGTTCATCAAGGAGGTTAGAGAATTAAACACTACAATAAGGAACTAGACCGATAGTAATTTATAGGACTTTCCATCCAAATGGGGGTGTGGAGGGCTTTATATTCTTTACAAGTGCACATGGCTCATTTTCAAAAATAGATCCCATGCCTGGGCACAAGTTGAGCCTGAGTAAATTCAAACACATAGCAGTTACTAAGATGGCCCTCTTGGATCACCATGCAATAAAACTGGAGATCAATAAAAGGACAACCAGAAAGACAAGGGCAAGCAATAAGAGGATAGATAAGGATCTTTGGTGACACCAATGGGTGCTAGTGCAGATCAGAAAGGAGTTTAGAAAGTTTCTAGAAATTAATAAAAATGGGAACACAAGGTACCAAAACCTATGGGATATAGCAAACAGTTATCAGATGTAGCTTGATAGCAGTAAATGCATAGATGAAAAAGAGAGACTTATGACATATATATCACAAAATCTACAGCAACTAGAACGGAGTCAAGAGAATGACCCTCTAAATTGCAAAATAAAAGAAACAATAAAAGGCTGCGAAAAGTAAAACAAGTGGGAAGACAAGAGAACAGTGCACACAAAATACTGTCCTTAAAAAACGTAGTTGAAATGGAGATCTTTTCTTACACATAATCAATGCAGAAAAAAAAGCAGGTACTTTGAAAGGATCAAGAAAATTGACAGACTGCTGCCAAGCCTAACCAAGGAAATGAAGGAGCAAACATCCAATATCCAGGATGAGGGGTGAAACCAAGGAAATCACAATAGACCCCAACACGATTAAAAGTATAATCACAAAGTACTATGAAAGTCTGCACTCCAATGAATTCAACAATGTCAAAGACATGGAAAAATACTTGGCAAAACAATCCCTCCCCAGACTATCCCTTATAGAGCTCAGGAACCTCAACAGACCCATAGAACAAGAAGAAATAGATACAGCTATCAAGAAACTACCAACAAAAAAGCTCCAGACCAGATGGCTACACAAAAGAATTCTACCAAGCCTTCAGGGAAGAGCTGACACCGATCCTCCACAAATTAGAATTCAAAGCCAGTATAACTTTGATACCCAAACAGGGCAAGGATCCCATAGGAATAGAGAACTACACATTAATAACTCTTATGAACATAAGTACAAAAATTCTTTAACAAAATATCAGCTAATAGAATGCAGGCATATGTAAATATTTTTATAGAATGATAGGCAAGTAGATCGATGTACATTTATTTATATGTCAAACATTAAGGTAACACATGGACATTGGACCTCCACTGAAGTACTTCCTCAACGCAAAACTACTTTGTTCTAATAACCTACTATTCTGTGATGCTCACCTTCCTGATAGGCTCGCTTTTCTTTTTTCAGTAGGACCTAACTGGTTTTCTAAAAATAATAATAATAATAACCTGTCTAATGTGGTCTGCTGGTGGTGTTTCCTTAACTGTTTTCTAAAAGGGTTTACTAAATTTTCATTAAACATGTTGATAACATAGTTAACCAGTTCCTTATCATGATGATTCTTTTAAAAAAAAAAAAAGAATGACTTTCTTAGGACCCATGTTTTATCTAAAAGCAGCACAAAAATCTACAAAAACTAAGACGATTATTGCAAAACACTTGGAATATGGCTGCAAAAGGTTTAAACAATGCATACTGACGCCAACTAAGGCTGAGTAACCAAAATTGTTGTTTACAAAAATCACGTGCATCAGGTCGAATTCCGTTATTTTGTCCGAGCTCCGATGCAAAATTTTCTTGACGTATCATGTCGAAATCAGCTTATGTTAAGTACTGATGTAGTTGAGTACTCGGGTTCTATTGAATATGGGTTGAGGTATAGGTAGTTGGGTGGGGGTCAGACAAAACTCAAGAAGATACATGTTATTCCAACAGTGAAAGGGAAAGAAGGTGGGGAGCGGGAGGGAGACAAGGGGGAGGGAGAGAGATGGAACCTTGTGGGGGTGGGGTTGCCCCGCAGGGCACTACCATAGCCCATCCAGGGAGAGAGTACTGGTTGTCTCCACAGAATTGGGAACTTTCATGCATGCAAACCCACCAAGTTGCACCAAACCTTGAAGCAATGAAACCATATGGAGAAAGCATGCAGAGAGTGGGCTACAGGGCAAGCCCCAACCAGAGGCAAATCAACCTCCTCCCTAGAAATATGTGCTAGAGAGGTCAACACTAAACCTACAGGTTAGGGTGAGGTGCCAGCATGCCAAGTCCACATGGAAGTAAACCAAGGAGAGTGTGGGGTCTAGAACCCCTATGGGCACACCACATCCAGAGGACAAGGTCCCTGCACAGAGCTGCTAAGGCAAAGAGAGGTCTGTCGGACTGACAACATCTCAAGATATGAGGTCCTCTCACTGAAGAACACGACAGAGGACAATAGTGGGTACACAAGGTAGGGAGTTAGTTCAGGCTGAACACCCCACCGTGAGACGAACCAAGAAGGGAACATGACAGATTAGCAACGGGAGCAAAGCCAAGCCACAAAGTTCCTGAGGAGCCCCCCAAATAAATTTCAGGCTAGGAGTGGCAGCTCCCGAATTCCCCCTGGACCAGTGGGGAGATAGCCAAAAAGGTCAGCAGACAGACCTGGAACTATGTATGCTTTTTTCCTTTGTTAGCTATTATTATTTTCTTTTCTCTTTTTAATCAATATTTTTATATTCTTTTTGGTCTCTGTTAATGTTGGTTTGGCTACATAAGCATGGAAAGTAAGCTTGTTGAGAAACCAATGGGAGAGATGACTCTGGAGAGACTTGGGGTGGGGAAAGGGAGTGGTGTGAATAACATAGATGGGAATAACTAGGGAATTAAAATCAGTGAGCACGTAGTGATCCTGAGGGTGCTGAAGCAACAGCAATCTAGGTGAGAGGAATTACTAAAAGGCAGAAGAAGGGTGAGTGTGATGGTGGAGTAGGAGGAAGGTAAAAGGAAATAGGTATAAGCATAGGTGTATACATATATAAATATATTAATTCATACAAAGAGGTATTGGCCTATGTATACATATTTTATAAGGCAATACACTGAGCTAGGGTATAGTCTTTGGGCCTCTGCTCATGCTCTCCCTCAAAGCAAAAGGACTTTGTTCTAACAATCTGGCATTCTGTGATGCTCACCCTCCCGCACAACTGTTAAAGACAAACAATTGTGCACAAGCAAAATTGGTGAAGAAAGCAGATGGTGTCTGGCTATCAAAAGATATAGACAGCATCTGGGGTTGTAAAGGCTTAAAGTAAAACAAGTGGCCATCTAGCACAGAAGCAACAAGCCCACATGGAAGAAGCATACCAGCCTGTGTGATCATGAGGTGTCAACAGGATCTGATAACAGGCACCAGAACACCCATTACAAACATTGCTGAGAATGAGGGGGGTCGGATCAGTACAAGCCCCCAATAAAATGATCTTTTAATTAAGAAAAAATTTTTAACTGCTCTCACATAAAGGAATCATCTGTATATAACAAATGAAATTTTTTACTTGAACTATTCATGTTCTAATAGTCTTTTGAGTATTCCCTTTTGTTTTTCAGTTCTTTTTTTGAGTATTCCCTTTAAAAAAGTATTTGCTATTATACTTTCATTCTTAATTTTTCACTTTTGTCATTTGTATTTTTTTATTTGTTTCTCTATTATTCTACTGCTTGAACATTACTAGAATAGACTCACTCAGTACTGTAGATGTATTGCTTGTCTGGAAGTTCTAGTCTTTTAAAAAAGTCTCCACAAAAAGATTGTCTTTTTCATTCTTAATTTTCAATATAGACCAATCTGTTTACATGTAGATTAGATGGCTTTTTAAAAAGTTCTTTTAATTTGCATCTTGAGAAATTAAACGAAAATTTAAATAAATGGCTCCTATATCCCTATTCTTTTTTTTGGGGGGGGGGGGGGGACGACATCACTGCCCTCGTGGTGGGAGTAGGAGGCCCAGCCTTGCTTCTGAAGAGTTGCTGCTGGATTTGAACCTCCAACCCAGTGGGCCGCAGTCCTGCGCACAACCACTACGCCATTGGGGCTCAGCCCCCTATTCTTTTTTTTGTTTTTTGTTTTTTGGGGGGCATCACTGCCCTCTGGTGGTGGGAGGAGGCCCAGCCTTTGTTCGTGTGGATCCGCTGCTGGAATTGAATCTCCATCCCAGTGGGCCGCAGTCCCGCGCACAACCACTATGCCACCGGGGCTCAGTCCCCCTATTCTTTTTTAAAAAAGAAAAAAACCCTTAAAAAAAAAATAACAGTCCTCACCTTCCACTATCATGACCCCAGTGCTGCGTCTCACTTCACACTCATAGACTGGGGTAAGAACAACAAAAACATGGGGGAAGGGAGACAGCGGTCAGTGTGAGTGATGAAAATAATAACAATGCACGATCTATCCAGGGGTTATGGGGGTGGGGGGTAAGAGTTGATACCAAGGTCTCAATAGAAAGTAAAATGTCTAAAAAAGATATAGTCTTAAATTCCAAGGATCCTACAACTTACCTTTAGTGTTCAGATTTAAAAGTACATGCTGATTTTCGTTAAAAATTACCTGGTCAAATTATATTATCTTGACCTGAGTTTGTATCTCTGTTGTTCCTAGGTGTTGCTGGGTTGACTCAGAGTGACTCCCATGGGTAACAGAGCACAACAGTGCCCGGTCCTGGGCCAGCTTCATAATTATTGCTAGGCCTAAGCCCACTGTTGCAGCTGCAGTGTCGTTCCACCTCATTGAGGCCCTTCCTCACTGGACACGGCCCCTCTACTGTACTGATGTCCCTCTTCTTCCAGGACTGGTCTCTCCCAATAACAGAGCCTCTAGATGCCCTGCAGTTAGACATCAACTCCCACTTCTGTGAAAGCAACCGAAGTTAGGAGCAAATACAAATTATTAAAAAGATGATACATTCCTTCAACACAATGAGTGTCTAGCCAAAGGAGACATTCTCCATGGAATAACTTAAATGTATATTTTATTCCATATTAAAACAATTGATAAAATTTCTGCTGTTATGGGCATGAATTAAGAATTGTGTTCACTCTCTCACTCAAAAACTCTTCCACAAGTGGTCATACTCTGTAACTCCCAGACACCGAGAAGATGGTACAACAATGAACATAAATGCTCAGTTGTTACAGTGCCACACCTCCAGTATCAGGAGGACCTGCAATGAAAGCACTAGAGGAAGAAAAAAGGGAAAAACATGAAGCTAAAGTTACCTGGAGTGGGAAGGGTCAAACACTTTGCCCAGCACTTTGCTGTTTGGAAACAAAAGTAATGGACTGCTCAGGAACTCAAAGAGGCATACTATTATGATTTTATTTGTTCAATTACATAGCAAATGATCATGTTACTGAGGACAAAATTAACCACACGTTTTTTTGAAAAATCCTTTTTTGTGTCTTTAAATCTAAGGCCCCCTCTAGTGTTTGAAAACAGTCATGCACAGCTTACAATGCAATTGCAGATAATGGCCACGGTATGTTACCCAAGATGTTGCGAAACAGAAAGAATACTTGTGTTCCATTCATGTGCCACCCAATCACTGAGACATCATGTCTAATCATAATTAACATCCTGAATTCCCACTATGATTCAGCTTCATTAGTCTCTCATTAGAAAAATCCTTTCTCTGTTATTTACTGCTGGGTTATTTGTTAAAGTGTGCAGGAACTTGAATTTCATAAATAAGAAATAAACCCACTAGAGGATATCAGAAAATTAACTGCTTTACTGTTACCAACTAGCCTATTTTGCTTTTTTGAAAGAAGAAAATAAGTATATTCTTCTTAAATACATACTTACACCTTTTATTCTGGGGGATCAGAATTTAAAAATTACAGATATTTTCTAAGACTCACTTAATTTGTGCATCCACGGATTAACCTTTTGTAGTACCCTGTCGAAGGAGGGGGGAAAGTGTTGCTGGAGGGAGACATACTGATTCTGCTGGATACGATTTATATGAACCCTTAAAGCTACATGGCACTGCATAAACCCAGTAACTAAAGTTTTTTGTGCTCTTGAAAAAGATTGATTAAAATTAGGGGCAGTACAAAATAGTGAGGTTATTACCTGATTTTCTTAGTTAATGCAATTACAAGTCTGTTTCCATATTATTTCAGAGTAGATTTGAAATAACAACTAACATTACTATTATTGCTGGAAGAAATAAACTAATTCTAATAGAAGAAAACAATGCAATCATGAGCACAAGAACATCAGAGAAAACCACAGTAAGCTATTGCTTCATATTCTTAAAAGAGTATCCTGAGAACCTGAAAGTTCAACAGCTCTTAAAACAAGTGTAATATGGATTCATTTTATTTAAATGACTAATTTGTCATTCAAAATATCATATGGCTTCTCTGTCTTGATTTCTGCTTACAAATGGGTCACTTGCAAATATTACACGTTCAAAGAAAAAAAGAGTCATCCACGTCAAGTAAAACTGGTTACATTTACAATCAGTCTCAAGTTTTAAGACATTTATATTAAAATGGAACACAAGACACAGTACTGTTAAAGTGCAACATATATTTTTTTGGCTCGACATGAAAAATTCTGTAAGTGAAAATGAGTGCAGTCAGTTTTCTACAACAAATTTAGTGAAAGGTTGGTTTGAAAGTTAGTCATCAAATCATAAATGATGAGAAACACTGAAGAATCATTTTAAATGAGTATGTAAAAAACAATTACACTAAAACCATCATGGGAGAGGTAGCATATAGTTAATAAAATCAAATAAATACTATACAATACCATACAAAGTTTTGCTTATAAAAAATTGAAAATAGCATTTGAAAATCACTTTCTCTCTTTGGAGGGTTTTCATAAAGATTTTCATATGTTATTCATTACTGGCATTGTGTTTTGCTAAAACCTCTCTGATCTGTCGGTCCAGTTCGCTTATTATCCGATCCTCATGATTATACACACCCGTTCTCATCAAAGTATCCCTTTCTTCTATTAAGCGAGTCAAATAATCATCCAAACCTTCTTCCAATGCCTTGCCATGTGAACTATCCATTTTTCCATTTGCAATTTCTCTGGAATCCTGATTCTGTTTAAGGTCTTGTTGCCTTAACCTGTGAAGAAAGGACCAGTGCTATGAGTGGGTAACAAACATTGTTTTGGTTTTCATAACATCATAATTTAAAAACAAAATAACCCAGTGACAAAATAAGGTTTCAGTACTATTTTCAGGAAGAAGACAAATAGAAATCAATCTTCTCTTTGGCTAGTCAGAGTTTACATTAATTGTAAGAGGTACTCTTAAAATCAATGTCTTCCTCATTTTAAAGTAACATGAAAGTTGTAGAAATTCTCAAATAATAAAAAAAAAATAAGAAAAATCATATCTGAGTGATTTATAGCCAGAGATAGACTATCTGAGTTAACATTTTCATATACACAGTTTTGCAATTAAGTATAATTTGAAAAAAAGCACATGCAGTTTAAATACATATTTTCTCTAAGAAAATTAACACTATATATACAATGGACTACATGTTACCTTCTCACATATGTGTATAGCAAACATTTACTGCTTTAGAGTTTTTCTAAATGACTTTGTGATGTTGCATCATTTGGATTCAACATTAACTATTTTTCATTGCTGATCTCTCGGCATTGCAAAACGTTTGTTGTTGATGTTTGAACATGGAATTTTTTCCTAATCTTTTTGCAACAATATTTATTTGTGCTCACTCTGGGATTTAGGATACTGTAGTGAATTAAAAGTCTCTATTATAGTAGACATAAATGTAAATGTCTTGTGTGCTAAGGCTTTGTATGTATGTCTTCAAGGTATGGTTGTGGTGATCTCATCTAGGAGATGGAAAAATAATAGTAGTAGGTGCCTGTCTGAAATATAGATATTGCCAATAGAATATTGTCGATCATACCCAAAACCAAATCTGCCGTAACCAAAACTGCCATTAAGCTGATGCCAACTAAAAGGCCCAATAGGGCAGGTGAGAATGGCCTGTGAATTTCTGAGACTGTAATTTTTTGCAGTGGCTCTCAACCTTCCTAATGCTGTGGCCCTTTAATACAGTTCCTCATAAAATTATTTTTGTTGCAACTTCCTAATTGCAATTTTGCTACTGTTATGAATCAGATGACCCCTGTGAAAGGGTCGCTCTACCTCAAAGGAGTCACGACCCAATGGTTGAGAACCACTGCTTTACAGGAATAGAAAGGCTGAGCTCCTCAGAGGTGGCTGGTGATTTTGAACTGCTTACCTTGTGGTTAACACCCCAATTCACACAACCATTATGAAATCAGGGCTCCCTATTTTTGATGATGCTGCCTTGAAAATGGACAGGTACCAATAATACTTAGAGGACTTCCTAAGTGGTAATAACATTTACTGGATTTAAAGTATGTTTTAATATACGAGGGGGCACTCCCCACAACATGAACTTTTCTTCAAAGCTATGTATTTAAATTTTTTATATGACAATCTTATCACCTTCAAAGTACTCTCCATTACACTTAAACATTTGTCAAATCTGCAATTCCATTCTTTCAAACATTTTTCCAACTCATCTGTTTGAATGATGGACAGCATCTTACTCGTTTTTAGATGGCTGAATGAGTAGGTAATTTGTTGTAGTGGTCAAACCAGTGCCCTATTGACCACAAACCAGGTGTTTTTTGTCACATACTGTTGTGCAATCTTTTCAGAACCTCTAAATAGAAAGCTTGATTCACAGTCTAACCTGGTGGAATGAACTACAAATCCACTTCAAGTCAACATTTTCACCCATTCAGGAAGCTGATGGACATCTGGAACAAATTTGTCATCAATCAACAATTCACCTTTTTTGAAACGAGAAAAACCACTTTCACACTTGAGTTTTTCCCATAATGCTGTCCCTGTAAACTATGTTCAACATCACAACAGTTTCTGCAGCATTTTTCTTGAGCAGTAAACAAAATTTCACAATTGCACACTGTTCTCTCCAATCAGCCATCAAAAAAAGGAGGTTTGACCAAAACTGCTTTTATGGAAAAAATTCATTGTGAGCAGAGAGATGCCCAGGTGATGCCCCTGGGTGCACTAACTCAGTGAATTACTGGATGCTCATGTAGCAGGAAAAAAGCACAGTAGGAAGGCTCTGACTAGCAGAGCTTTTTACCAGTTTTTTTTGTACCCCCTTGTAATATGGAATGTACAAGTAATGCTTTCACAAGATATAATTTTATACTCCTCTGTGTAACTGGCTGCACAAAAATGCTTAATTAGCAATTTGAAGTCATCTTATTTATAAAGACAAAATTTAGCCAGGGTTGTGAATTAAAAGCATTTCCTGTAGCCAGTTATATGGAGTACTAAGAGCTACTTAAATCCTCTTAGAAAAACCACTTGTACACTTGAGTTTTTCCCATAATGAAGTCTTATGAAGTCTCAACTCCCTGCCAACGGTTCAATTTTGATTCACAGCAAGCTTACAGGACCGAGCAGAACTGCCTCAGTGGGTTTCTGAGGAGATGATCTTTCCAAGAGCAGAAAGTCTCATCTTTCTCCTATTATTATGTCTACCACATCACATTTTTCATGTAACTTGAACAGAGAACTTTGCTTTTGTCTCTAATATATCTAATCTTGTTAGTTTCAGTACATTCAGAATCCTGACTTGATATGACACTAGTGATATAGTTCAATTTTGTATAATCTCCAAATCTGACAGACAAAATGTCACCAAAACAATGCTTACCAAATAGCAGGGGGTTAATACATTTGTTGAAACGAAACAAAACAAAACAAAAAAGGACTATACATTATAGGAAATGCTTAAGAGTGTCATGATTTTTTTATTTTCTAATATCTTGTCTACAAGATACACATCAAATAGGTATCTGCTGATTACATGAGAAGAGTACATGCAGTTTCATGCTACATGAGCTCAGAGTAAGTGTGTAGCCGCATACTAGACCATGACTACTCCGTCCCCATACCCATGACCAAGTAAAGGTTGTTCTATTAAACTTATGATTTGATGAGGGGAAAGTAGTCTTCTGGTTATACCTGTTTAATTCATTTCTTATACCCAATAATTCTTGCCGCTCCGTTTTTACTGTGTCTTTCTCTTCAGCAGCCAGGTAACGCAGTCTCATCTCTTCCAACTCCTCCTGCTGCTTTTGAAGACGAGCCATTTGACTTTCTTGCTCACGCTTGAAAGGAAGAAAGAAGCCAGATCCCCAGGATTAGGAACAAATATATTTCATATGTGATGTGCGATTATAATCCTATTTTGTGGTCTAGGCATTACTGCCAATCCTATGAGTCACATAACATCTAGAAACACTCACATCCTCTCCGAATACGCTACTCCTCTTCTGATAAGTTATCATTACCTGTGCCCAATCAGTAATTGAAGTTAAGTGAGTATGATGTAATAGAAAGTGAAAACAAAAAAGAACCCACTGATAATACAATGAGATTCTACAACAGAGGGTCTACTGTCCTCTTAAAAAAGAACATTTCCTCATGACCTCCCTAGCAATGAAAACCTTTCGTACTCCAGCCCAGAATCCAGGATAAAGTGTAGGTATCTGCTCTTACAATGCCCTTGCATCATTCCACACACCACCAGGGGGCGGTGGTGCCCACTTTGGGAAACTATGTTCTACAAGGATCAATGGTGAGAGAAAGATCTAAGAAACATTTACTTAGTCCCCCGCCCCCCAAAAAATGCAAAGAAAAACGGACCACTCTTGTTTGCATAAACCATCGATCCTACTCCTACCTCAAATAATATGCCTTTCTTGACTCTTTCCCCAGGCTCATACCAAAATGTGTGCACAGATGTACATATTTTGAGTAAAGTGGAACTAATGATATACCTCATTGTGTTTTATTAAATTTTATAATTCCTCCAGATTAGTAGATTAAATATCTCCTTAAAGTAAGTGTGTAACATGCTTCAGATTGGATGAACCACTCAATGACAGGCATTTTGGCAGTAACTGTATGGGACACTTCAACAATTATGTAATATCATACAGTTAGTTAGTTCACAAATCCCTCTCCATATTTCTTTATATTCAGTTTTACTTTTCTTTTTTTTTTAGCATGGAATCCCATGGATGGGTAAATCACATTTCTAGTACAAATCTACCAAGGCAAATCTCTTTCTTCTCCACAATATATACCTTACCTTTTCCTTTTCTAATTAATTTTCATTAATTTTAAATATATATATTAGTTTGGGGGTTGGAGAGTAGATTACTTGTCCATCAAGAAAAACATTCCTTCATTCATCTGTAATATTGTTTACTAAGATTTTAGAGTTTTCTTATTCAACATACATTCTTAAACTATGAGTAGATTTCAAGGGATAATACCCTAAAATGATATACTCACTTTAAAGTATATATACTTTTCCAGGGAGACAACACAGAATTTTCATCAGATTAATTGCCTACTTAATTATTCAAATTAGAGACAAAAAGAGAAAATATGAAGGAGATGTTAAGAGACAAACAGCTACTAAAAGAGAATGAAAAAAATGAGAGCTATTCTACCCCCAAAGGACTACCCTAAGGCAATCTTTAAGTAGTAAGCCCAAATATCCCTAAAATGTTACAACCAAGTAAACTCCTGGCCACTGAGTCAATGCTAACTCACAGTGATCCCCGAAGGGTTCCAAGACTCTAAGTGTCATGGAAGCAGAAAGCTCAGTCTTGCTCCAAGACGCTGCTGATGGTTTCTGAACAGGGGACCATGAATCCAAAGCCCAGTGTAGGCACTACATTACTAGTGTTCCATTTTAAACCAAATAGATTATTCAATTTATAAAGAACATGGACCTTGAATATTACTCTCTTTAATGGCCTATGCATAAGGATCAGTATTAGTCATAATAGGCTTGATGGCAGAAAAGGTTTTTTGACTTATTTGTTCGACAAGAGAATTAATTAGACTTCCAGTGGCAATAAAATTTTGGATAGTTAACTCTGAAAGTAGCTAGAAATTTATCTTATATGGAGAGGAACAATTCAAATGGAAGGTGGGAATGGTTGTACAACTCAATGTCATCCAAGTTCCCGAATTATACATGTAGAAATCGTTGCAATGATGTAAGTTTGCTATGTTTACTACCAATAGCAAAAGAAACTATTCAAAATGAAAGAGCTATTTATGATATATTCTTATAGAACATCAAAGACACAGAGAAGAATTTAAAAAGATCAAAGCAAAAGACAATTTATATTAAAGAATGCTATCATTATTATTATTACTTAAGAATGACATTATTTTAATAGTTTCCACAAGAGAAAAAATGAAAGCCCAGGAGAAGTTATAAAAACTATTGTCAGAGTACTGAGAGAAAATTACCTACAGGAACTAGTGTATTCAGTGTATTCAGAAAAAAAAACTATTTTTTTCAAGGACAGGGGTAAAACACAATTTTGGACAGAAATAATTTACTACTAGTGACTCTCATTTAAAAAAATACCATACAAGACGTTTTCTAGACAGATTTAAATGAACACCCCAAAGATCTGATATCCAAAATAGCATGACAAGTGAAGAAAAGTCGTTAAGTATTTCTAAGTAAATACTGTATAACCCAGTGGTTCTCAACCTTCCTAATGCTTCAACCCTTTAATTCAGTTCCTCTTGTTGTGACCCCCAAACAAATGTGATGGTCTTTGGTGACCCCTGTGAAAGGGTCATTCAAACACCTAGGTTGTCATTTGACCCCCAAAGGGGTCCCAATCCACAGGTTGAGAACTGCTGGTATAAACCAATAACAATATCTAGTTTACAGAGTTAAAAATGAAAAGACATAACTAAAATACCTTATTACAGATACACTGTAAGGAGAGTGACTACAATAAAATTATTCTTCTATTCTTATATTAACTTTTAAAAATTATTAAATACTTTTATGGGGGCTCTTATATCTCATCACAATCCATACATTCATCCAGTGTCAAGCACATTTGCCGCCATCATTGTTTTTAAAGCATTCTCTTCGCACTTGAACCCCTGATATCAGCTCCCCATTTCTTCCCCCTCCCTCCTTCTCTTCCTCCCTCCCTCTTGACTCCTTGGTTAGTTGTAGATTATTCTTTTCCTATGTTACATTGTCTTCCTTTGCCCCCCACCCACTTTTCTGTTGTTCTTCCCCCTGGAAGGGGCTTATAGGTTGATCCTTGTGATTGAATTTGCCCTCTCTCCCCCCACCCTTCCCTAATCCTCCTGACATCTCTACTCTCATTGTTGGCCTTGAGGGGTGTATCAGTGCTGGATTTCAAGTGTTGTTGGCTCTGATCTGTAGCAGTGTGCATGTTCTGGTCTAATTTGATTTGTAATTTAGAATTGAGGTCCTGACAGTGTGGTGCTACACTGCACCCTGACTGGTTCATCTCTTCCCTGTGCCGCCTCTGTGAGGGGAGGTCCAATTGTCTACAGATGGACATTGGGTCTCCAAAGATATTATCTTGGGATTTCATTAAATTAAATGCAAATGCTAAAATCCTGAAGGCAATGATTTAAAAAGAAAAGAAATAAGAGTGATCATTTAAAAAAGTGAAAAACAGGATGAGAAGAACAATATTAATCAATCCAAAAGTAAGCAAGGAGGAAATAACACTGAGAAGAAATAGGGCGGCTGGAGACTCCAGCAGTAAACAAACTGAAACATATCCAAATTGCAATAAATGTAAAAGGAATGGAAACTTTTTATAGAAGATTGATAAAGTTAAATAGCCAGTTATATGCCACCTATAAATGATACATCCCTCATATATGAGGACAAGACTAAAATGCAAACACTAACCAAAACAGACCAGGAACTATTATGATGGTTTGAGGCTAAACAAACTTTAAAGGAGCATTGCTAGAGTCTAAGAGATTAACTAAATAAAAACTCAACCCACTAGGAAAATATTCTAATGATAATATGGCTACAGATTATGTAAAGAAACAAAAGGTTCATCTTTGGCTAAAATAATGATACTATCCTCATGCCTCATGGGGCTGGCTTATGATATATTCCGATAAAATGATGACATCTCTAATGTGAGCAGGGGCTTATATAAACCAGGGATGTGAATGGATTTTGATTTCCCATTTGATCCCCTAATGTAAGAACAATGAGTTCTTGTGACGTGGGCCTATTTGGTATTTGATGCCATGGAGAGAGATCACTGAAGATACTGATGCTATGGCAAAGTGTGGGGAAGAAATCAGAATGATGGCTGGACACTAGAAAAATCACGGGGTCTTAAAGTGGGTCTCAGAGACTTGTCTCAAAACAAGCAGCCGGCTAAGTGCGGAGTCAGCTAAGGACCCGTAGAAGGGGCAGACCAGCCTCTGTGAGCCATAAATTCTGAACCTGAAGGGGGGCTCAGTACCAGAGCCTAAATTCAAAACACCCAGTTTGTGGAATGTTTCTCATCATAATACTGGAAGCGTCAAATTCATTTGCAGGGTTCTTTCATGGATTGAGTCTCTGATGAATCCCTGCTGACCCTCGTCTAGGAATGTGAACGGCTTTGCTATCAGACAAGGAACAATGTAAAACGGATTTTTTAGCAGCTGCATTTAGGCTGGAGTTTAGATTTTGTCTCTGTCATTACATTTCACTTATGAGCCATTTTGAACTTAATCTGTTTTAAAGATATTTTGTGCTTTTGTTGTGACTGAGGTTTCTGTTTGACTTGGTCACTGTGGCTGAGTTCTTTTTTGTCTTTGCTTTGTTTATTTTTCTGTACAAGGAAATGAGGACCGGTAGATCTAAGAAGAGAGCAACAGGAATACAACTGATCTGGGGGCAGGGACGGACATGGCGTGTGCGGAAATCACCAGCAATGGGTAAAAGGAGGAAGAAAATGCTCCGAAGTTACTGTGGCGATGAATGCACCACCCTTCTTAAGGTGACTGAAGCACTGCATTGCAAGAAATGCCATTCTTACTAGCTCAATAAAACTATTAAAAACAGAAACAAAAGATATAGATAAGAAAAATGGACACAATGACCTTCACCATGGATATTTTGCCACTCATCTCTTTGTACATATTGGCTAAAACAGGCAAAATGTTATGTGAACAACGCCTTTACGAAGCTTGGCCAAAAGACTAGTTACAGAATAACATATGCTCAAATTGGAGGCTTATACATTATTTTCAAGTATCTGTTATGTATTTAAGGAGACAAAAGACAACTCCTGTAAGGCCATGAGATCAGTCCATGCTCTACTTCACTGCAGTGCCGGGGATCTTAACAGCTGACCATGGCTATCAAAGGCAAAATTGGTCTCGTTTTGCTTGGAACAAAAGGGGAACAGAAGTCTGGTACGGGCAGAGGAAACAAAATGTATGGCTAATTGCCTCCATGAACTGCCTTTGTACCATAAAATGATGTACTAGATGGTGTCTGATTAGTATTACTGAGTATTTTGACCAAGTATTCTATAGAATAATCTTGATCCAAAACATAATTTCAAATCCTCTTGTAAGTTAAACTTTAAGGAGCCATGGAGGCTGGATGAATCTCCCAAATTGCTGGTTTATGATTTTAAAACTTAAACCAATGACCCTCCCGTGAAATCTTGTTGAAACTAGCTAGCTTAACCTGGTAAAGGATGTCTGCCTTGAACATTATTCACTTTTAAGATCTACATGGGATCAATCCACCAATAGTCAACTGGAAAGATTAGATCAGGACTTTAGGAGGCAATAATCTTATTGATGGGGAAAGAAAAATTAAGAAAAGGAGGATGAGACCAGCTACCCACTTAAATCTAAGTAATGTCACTAAATTGTATACATAGAATCTGATGAATCTGTATATCTTGTGCCATGTATCATCTCACTGATGAATTATTAAACAAATCAACGAACCTAACAAAGTTCATTGGAAGAACCACAGAAAAATGGTTAATTAAGAAATATGAACAAGAATCACAATGGGAACCCAAAAGAAATTTGATGTAAAATGGATTATATATGTAAATATGGATTAGATATGTTAAAAAGGAACTACCATCATTAACTTTGTTAGGTATGATGACTTATAGCCCCCTTGCAGAGGTAAAAATGATTTACATGAAAATACTCCAGAATTGAAAAGGGGGGGGGGGAAATAGAAAAATAATACATTCAATAAGATTGGTCAAATTTTGATGATACTTGAAACTAGATGAGAATAACAAGGAGATATGTTTATTTACATATATGTATCATGGATAAGCCAAGCTTTTATACAGTTTTGGGGGTAAAATTAGGTGCTTTGGCTGATATTCGATTCTGCTTATATTTGAGTATATATAGTATATTTAAAACAAGGATATTTTTTGTTTACTTTTTTTTTTTAAGGCATCACTGCCCTCAGGTGGTGGGAGTAGGAGGCCCAGCCTTTGCTCCTGGGAGCTGGAATTGAACTTCCAACCCAGTGGGCTGCAGTCCCGCAACCACTACGCCACCGGGGCTCAGCAACAAGGATATTTTTTAACACTACCACCATTTTTCTTTTGGAAAGGTACAAATTTCTAAACTAAATAAAAGCCATAACACCCCAAACTCACTGCCACTGAGTTCATGGCAACACACAGGGACCCCAGAGGACAGGGTTTAACTGACCCTATGGGTTTCTAATTCTTTACAAGAGGAGAAAGCCTCATTTTTCTCCCCAGGAATGGCTGGTGGCTTCAAACTGCTGATCTTGCAGTTAGCAGCTCAGTGCATTATCTCTGTGCACCAGAGCTCCTATTTGTAAATTAAGAAGAAAAAGAAAAAAAAATTCATAGCAAAGTCTACAGGATGCTACTGAAATGATAACCTGAAGAAAATTAATCACTCTATGTATCTATATTAAAAAGAAGACAGCTCAAATTAAGTATAAAAGCAGTTTTTTAAAAAGTCTAAAAAAGTAGAAGGAAAAGCAAAAATATCTAGTGTTATTTACATATATTAATAAAATGAATATGTGCTTGGCACAAAAAAAGCATGCAAATAAGTATAAAAGTAAACCAGCAAGCAAGTAACTTAGAAGATGGTTTCTCAATCTTCCTAATGCTGCCACCTTTTTATATCATTCCTCATGTTGTTGTGATTCCCCAACCATAAAATGATGTTCGTTGCAACTTCATAACTAATTTTGCCATTGTTATGAATTGGGCAGCTCTGTGAAAGGGTTGTTCAACCCCCACAGGAGTCGCGACCCACAGTATAAAGAAAGTACAGCTGTAGCAGCTAAAAAAATCTTTAATCAATCTATAAAATTAAAAGCTATAATGACACATCCCTAAAAAGCTATGAATTATAAAAAGGGGGAAATAAAAAATGCTACTACTTTTATAATTAAAGAAAGTTGATCAATAATTAAGAAGGAAAATACAAAGCTAAAAAGGTTTCATAAGCTATTATAATTATCAAGGAATAAGTCATGAAAATCTTATGCAAACAGGAAAGAAGATCATTAAAAAAAAAAAGGAAACACTCATTTTAACCTCACTATTGAGACCAGAGGAAAATATAAGAAAGGGAACACTCAGGGAAAATTTAACCGAGTCATACACTCAGAGATCCAAAGAAAAGTCTTAGTAAAATTAATCTACTAATTTAGAAAAAAATTTAAATTGTTCGGCGTAACTCAGGAATTCAAGTGTGTCCCATGTTAGAGAATGCACTTGCATCACTCATATTGTAAGTGAAACAGAAAAACCCTATGAACCCCAAGACGAATAAACACCAAGTTCAAGACAGTGATTAGTGCTACATTGGAAACAGCTGAGAAAAGACACATACGTTATCAAATTGTTCATGCTCTATTTCTTACCTTAAAAATATATGAATCTACCCACTCTCATGCCTTAATTTAGATGTATAGTTAGCTATCTTCTGTGCAATGTATATTTCATTTATGTGGCTATTTTATTCAAAAAGACAAAAATACACCAAATTGTTTTTGCTGGTTGAGGAGGAGATGAGACTATTGATGGTCTTCTTTTTTGTGGCACATTTTTTTTTACTTTGAGTATGCAAGATTGCAAGCAGAAAGGAAAATAAAAACAACTAGACATTATTATTTTATTTGCAGTTACTTGGTAAAATTTCAACTTTCAAAATAAAACTTTACATGTTTTCACTTTAAATTATTAAAAAGGCTTTAAAATACCTAGCATTTTTACTCACATATACTGCATTAATTTAACCAACTCTACACACACACACACACACACACACACACACACACACCCCACTACCACCACCACCACCACCCCAACCCACCCCCCACCATCCCCACAAATTAGTTTAGTGAAAGAAATCCTCTCTGCTGCCAGGTGCTCTTGGTCAAGGGCTCCTCAATCAAGTGAGTATAATCTTTATTTTGCCTTGGCTGCCTATAAATCCAGAGAGGAGATATAAACATACATACACTAGACTAAACAGCGGCTACAGAGTGGCCACTACTTACTCTCCCACTCACACATACCATGTAAGTCTGTGGGAAAAAACTTCCAGCTAAGCTAAGGAACTCAAGTAAAGTTTTCTGAAAATAACCCAGAGCTGACAAGTCAGTAGGAGGGCCTGGATGGTTTCAAGACACAGTTTTTAACCGAGACTTGGACCTCCAACTGTTTTTCTTAAACAAAGATTTACATCCCATCCTTGGTTAAATTACTTATAAATTAATCAAATTAATTACTCTGAGTGGATAAGCAGGAGGCTGGACAAGATAGTGCTGATGTCAGCCAATGAAGTCTGTGTTATTTTAACTAAATATATCAGCTTGGTTTTAAACAAATCTACTGTGCACAAATATGGTATGGGGCCTACATCTGACTCAAACCCTTAGTTCTTTTTTCTGTTTGGGGGACCAATACACCTAATTTTAATATATATAGACACAGTAAAAATGCTAAAATTTCAACAGCAAATTCATGCATCATTAACAGCAATTCTTTCATTTTTTTAAAAATAGTGACCTTTATTCTTCATGCACAACTACATTTTTGAGGTGTCAAGAAATGCTTTCAAGTCATTACGCAAATGTTATTTAGATGACAAGGAGTAAAACAGACAACCCTAAGTTGAAAGTCCACTTGGAGACAGATTTAATTCAAGTATTTGTTCGGGTTTAAAATATTTCTGCGGTGTTTATCATCATGGAGAAGAGAAAGACAGAAAATAAAACAGCGACAAAAATATCAAGAAAGTTAAATATCCTAGAGTCAGTATCATACTGTCTCAAGAAGTCACACCCAGAACACATGAGTGACATTTTGTGTCCTCAGTGAGGACCTATTTCATGTTTCACAGTCACAGCTGTTGCTGTTACTAAAGTTACGGAAGAACAAAAAAAGAGTATAATTTGGGAACTCAGACTTTTATGGTTGCAAATCAGAACTTTTTCTAAATAATTAGAAGATTATGCTTTTTTAATTCACAAAATGACTATGCTAGGTCACCTTTGAGTAATGGAAATCTCTGTTTAAACATTCTTTTGGCAAGGGGCACCAAGTATTAGATCTTATTTCCAAGCTTTACCAGCTGGGTTTTGTCATTAACATTTATTAACAATCTAAGATATGGCTTTCACTGTATAATCCGTACTACACAAATGTTTTCTATGGCTCTCCAGAGGGTTTTGATGTGACAAAATACTGGCAATGATTATAGCCCCGTGGCTATTCACCAGAGGCAATGTAAAATTAACATGGTACTAATCCAATTTAAACAAGAAGTTGCACAAACACTCCTCTGAACAAAAGCAGTAGAAGATTCCAATTTCATATTCAAACACAATAAATGTGTTTTGAATAAAATGTTTTGAGGAAATTTTTTGAAGTAATTTTCACATGCACGAAATATGCCAACTTGATGAAGTTACAATTTTAATCTTCCAAAAACAGTTAGGGGCAGGGCACAATTCACTACCACACTTGTAGCTCCAGAACATTTTTTCTTAAGAGTGGTGTATCTTAAATGCCGTCTGCAGAACATCAGTGATGCCTAGTGACCTTGAAATTTGTTTACAGTACAATTTCTAAAGCAGAAAGTTTGTGGGATAAGAATAAGAAAGCAATGATGATCATATCACTCAAAGAATGAGACTATTTACTTTTCCAACTTTTGTGGAGAAATCTCAAAGTTGAAAAAGTAATCTCACAAGTTGTTTTAATACACTCATAGAATGCAAAGAGGGCACCAGAACTTTCTGTGCTATCTTTTGTCATCAGAAACAATTAGCTAAAATTACACAGTGTTTTTTTCAACAAGAAGGCAGAAAATGATATAGAAGAAAGAGTAGGTGGTAAATTAATATTTAACTGGCAAGACCCAGGAGACAGTAAAAGTGTACAAAGATGCAATTGTTTTCATGAACAATTTCAACATCCCTGTGTGAACTTCACATTCTATCCTGCAAAACATTACTTCCTTTTATCTTAAATAGCATCTTGAAAAATTAAAAACATAATCTATAACTATACACGTATGAACAAGATATAAAAATGAAGTGAAAGTAAATTCTTAACAGTCTTCTTATATGAAATATGCCTTACAAAGTAATGGTTATTTCAACAACTCATTATAATGATTATTTTCCCAAAGAAAACATCTTTACACTAACATCCTTTTCCCTCATTCATGTGATTTTGGTAATGTCTTATAATCAATTACTAATGTATTATTCTATTATCCTTCACTACTCAGCTTCTTCAACTTCAGGCCTACATTCTATTTCCTGCCATTTGCACTCTATTTTAAAGTTTGAGAATGATTTCAAATCTGACTGTTACTTAAAACATTGTTTCTGTGCCTGTAGCTTTGGTTAACAAATGCACAATTATCTGGTTAATGCTCAGATGTCGTTTTTCTAATACAACTTTCCTTAAGTATTTGATCACATTTACTAAGTTCACTGGCTTCATCTGCATTTCTCACCACCATGCTATATTTTTGCTGTCAGTTCTCCACACTAAACTTTAAGTTCCACATAGGAGAAAGCTGCTCAGTTTTCCAAAGCATAAAATACTGTATAAGACGTCTACAAGGCTCTCAATCAACACTCACTGAATGAAAGAATAGATTAATGAACTCTGTTTTTCCAGACTCAATGCACTCACATGCTAGTATGTCAAAATTCAAGAAGCTAACCTACTGATATGTATCAGCAATGTCTACCTCTTCCGTGATTGTCCTTCAGTACTTTTGCAAAGAATGTCTATTGAAACTATTCAAATTGTATCTTGCCCTACTTCCCTACTGCTATTAGCTTCTAACATTTTCCTACTCTCCAGATTTAAAATATTTAAATTACTGTTGATACCTATTTTTTCTTCGATTAGCTAGTCAGCCAGAAAGTGCTCAAATAATCTGTTCATCCAAGAATACGATGCAATGGCTTTATGGCTCATTTCTGCTTAATAACAGTTACCGTTCACTGAATACATTTGGTTCATTGTTCCCAGTCACAGCGGCCTCATGTACATCAGGATGAACCACTGCCTGGCCTTCCAATATCCTCATAATTGTTCTGTTTGAATCCATTGTTCTAGCCATTGTGTAAATTCATCCTCATGAAGGGTCTTCCTCTTTATGCTGATCCTCTACTTTACCAAGTGTGATAGCATTTCTCCAAAGACTGGTCACCCCTGATAGCATTTTCTATAACAAACAGTATTAAATGCTTTACATTTTCTAATTAATTCTTAGAACAACCTGTGTGAAATTTTTTCTCACCGTACTCAGAAATTAAATCACTAAAGTTGCAGAGGTAGCAAGAGGTAAAACAACCCAAGGCTCTGGACCCCAAAGCTTTGTCCTCAACTATGAACGGTGCACCTGGCCCTGCTGGATTTTGTTATTTTTAACAGCTAGTCTCAAGGTACATCTTTGACCGCAAGCCCACAGGCACTCCCTATCTTGGCATCTAAATATCCTGGTACCATGATATTTTATTAGTGTACCCAGTCACTGTAATAAACATCAACACAGCTGGCTTTTCAAATTGTCAAAGATGTCATTTTCCTTGCTAGGTGTGAGGCAAGATAAGACTTCTGCTTCAATAACTGTCAGACAGAAATTCCCTTTCACAAATCAAGTCTTAGATAGTTCACCATTCTCCCTGCAATTCTTTCATTCTTTGGCGTCAGTGGAATCAAGTTGAAACAGTGAAAAGGAATGAGCCTGAGCCTGAACTGACTCTGGCCTTGGCTCCAATTCTAGCTTCACTGATGTGTAGAGCACGTGTGATCCTGTGCAACTCAGGTAACAGCAACTCTTGCAATATTACCAACTCTACAGTGGTCTTTGTTAGGCTTAAACAGAAAATGTGATATACTTGGCACAGCATCTGGCTTACAGTAAGCCCTACCAGTATCATAATTATCATCATCCTTTTTCTTTGGGTGTTATTTCATTTATTTAACTTTCCTTTCTTCTTAAACATAAGGATTTAAAGTTCTAGCTGCCATCTGCCACAACTTCAAGGATGAACTCACAAAAGAATTCTTTCGTCTCTATTTTTGAGTTCATTCTTTCCTACAAAATCAGATCCATATTTCTAGATGCTTGCTGAGTTGCTTTGTGAAATTAAAATGTCCAAATTTATGGGTCCAATTTCCTTCCCCAAAGCCCAGGTGGTGTAGTGATTTATGCATCTGGAGCTGCTCACCACAAGGTAAGCAGTTCTGAACCTGGGGGTGGGGGTGGGGGTGGAGAGGTGGGGATGGGAGAAGGGAAGATGAGTTACAGTCTTGGAGACCCATAGGGCTCGTTCCACTCTGTCCTACAAGGTCGCCATGAGGCAGGCTCCATTCAATGGCAGTGAGTTTGGTATGGGATTACTTCCTTCCCTTCCCACTCTCCAACCAGTTAATTATTGTAATAACCATATCTTCAATACAGGAGGCTCTCTTTCCATGTCACCAAGACTTCAGTCCTTGGCATCATTTTCTATTTTTAACTTCTCGTGTTAGGAGTACTGTTTTCCTGGATTGACCAAAAGCAAGGTTCTTACAACAATCTCCTAGTCATATTTCCACTGCTAACATTTACTTCAGATCCTTTGAACTTGTGATAGCCTTTTGGCCATCCTCTTAATTCTACAAACAACCAATGATTTCTCACCTCATCATTGTTACATAATTTATTCTTCAGATCTACAGAACTTTCCCCAATATGATTTTAACATAACTATCTCCTTTATTAAAATCCACTCAATCATCTCCATATGTCTATCACAAATACTCCTTAATTCCTATCAAATAGAGACTTTTTTGCTCTTGTGCATTCTGTGTGATTCTTTACAGAACTTTTACAATTAGACGATAACTGATGCATGTGGGATTTTATTATTATTATTATTGAATCATAAGCTTTCTGAGGTGTGTTTCTTACTTGTATTTGTACATCTCCTGAACTGTACACAGGAGATCAGCTGGAGTAAACTTTTGTTTTTTATTCATACACCCTTAGTTCTGTGACTATTTCTATTATTACCTTGTATAATATGATATATAGTTAGTCAGAGATGGCTCCTGAATTTATGTGTAATGGCTGCAAATTTCAACAGGTCTGTAAGGTGGGTTAGGGCATACTGTCTACTACATTGTAGTCTATTATATACAGCTTTATGAAGGTGATTAGCCATTAGAATAAAGTCAAAAATATTAGTAGCATTTGATGGCTATGATGACACATGGCTATGATGATACATGAGTTTATGTAGTGTAACATACGACATCATCTAAAACTGTTATATAATTTACTATAAATATTATGGCACATGAACATTTTCTTGTTTAAAATATAGTCTTATTTTTATTGCTCAACAGCCTATACTAAAAAGAACTGAGTAAGTCGTAACCTCCAGACAATTAGGGGGACCTACAAATCTGAAAGACTCTCTGTAGTAAATCTTATTTGGAATAAAATGGGTACATTAAAATAAAATCCTTTTCCAATAAACTATCTATGATAAATTCTTAAGTTTAAATCAAGTGATTAGATTCAAAATAAAAACCTCTCATATTTTATTTGCTCATTATCATTTGAAGAAATGATTCCTACATTTAGACTTGATTTCTCATGAAAAACCACGGTACTGTTTACCTAGTATCAGAAGAAAAAATGTATAATGCAAAAAGAATTCAGAAAACTATTATTGAGGTGTTTTGATTCTTTTAAAGTTTTTAAATTTTTCCGGTGAACTGTCTAAATTGAATAAATTTCTATTCCTTCGTAAGTGGCATCTTTAAGATATATGTTCTTAAATTTAAGGAGAGAATACTCTTTTAAAAAGTTATCTTTATATCTTTCCCAACCACCACAAGGCACTTCCAGTGATGGGAAAAAAAATTAATACTATGGAGGAAAACTGAAAATAAAATATAGTCCCAATTTCATCTAAGAAAGAGGATAATTAGAAATAGATTAAAAAGGACCTAAACTTGTTTTAGGAAGAAAAGTAAGATTTTATATATATGGAAAGGGGGGGGGGGGAATCCCCCAATCTCAAAAATAGCACTGGAGACTCAAATGCAAACATTTGAACATAACAGAAGACATAAAAAGAATAATCCACCCGCAGCTATAAACTACATACCTGTTTAAGTCTGGCAAGTTCTTTCAAAGCTCTTCCCCATTGCTGCTTGTAATGCAGTTTGGACTTAGTTGAAGATTCCAACTTTCTTTCAAGTTCAACCTAACAGTGATTAAAATCATATCAAGTGAAACACTATTCCACTGTGTACAATCACTGAAAGATAATATATACAAAGAGTCTGGCTTAAGAAAAGAGTTTATGTAGTGTAACATACGACATCATCTAAAACTGTTATATAATTTACTATAAATATTATGGCACATGAACATTTTCTTGTTTAAAATATAGTCTTATTTTTATTGCTCAACAGCCTATACTAAAAAGAACTGAGTAAGTCGTAACCTCCAGACAATTACTATAAATGCATTTAAAATATGTATATTCTATAAAGTTTATCCACAGAGTAAAAACTACAATCATTTTTTCTATAAAAAGCAGTCTGTTAGCATTCCAGTTAAGCTGGTACTTTGAATGTTAGAAATCAAATTATTCTTCTTGGAAGCCTTCATTTTATGGAATTCATTTAATATATAATGAAGAGAGCTAGTAGAGATACTTTTGTAACTATATTCTGGCAAGAACACTGAAAAACAGAAAGCAGTTCACTAAGAAAGAAAATTCAAAAAATATTTTCAGAATGTTGAAATAAACCCAAAAGTAACAAAAAACAATGTTCTTTAATAATATACACAGCACTTTCATTTTCTATTTTTCCTCAAATATATAAAGAAAAACACTAGCATGGTTCAATTTTTAAAATATGATTATTTATATTTGCAGCAGGCAGTCTGTTACGCATGAATTGAAGCCAACTTGGCTAGTTTTTTTTACAATGTACTCTCTCAGTGTTTTCAGATCAAGTACCAAACAAATTCATGTAGTCAACAGACAGTTTTACTAGTTAAGTGATAATGTAATAATCAGCCTGAATAACAGTAAAATACTGTTATTCTCAACTAGTCTAAATTTTATGTCAAGTCTAATTATTACCATCACCTCCAACATACACAATTCCTAATGTTTTACAAGAAAATAAAAAACAAAGACACTCAAAATTCCAGCTAATGCACCTCGAACTAAATGAAAGGAAAAGCAGATTGCCAAATTCTCTTCACCAGAGGCTAGACTATTCTCTGCAATAATATATGGAGCCCAAAACTTTTCTGCTTACAGATCCTGAGTGCTTGGATTTAAATGTGCTAACATTTCACAACTATGTTCAAGCAAACTTAAATTGAATAATACTGCTACATTATTGAAAATGATCTCTCCCACTGATATTCCCATGACATATATATTACTTGGTAATATACCAATAGGGCATATCTCTGAGGATTAGCAAACATCTTCTTGGATGAAAGAGTAGTACCAGTTACAAAACAGACTATGTCCTGGTTATGATGTAGGTCTACAAACTTGAAGGGGCCCAGGAGCAGACTAGGGCAAGGATTAGTCTAAAATAGTGTTTCCCAAAGAGTGCGAACCACCCCCTGGAGGATGTTGGAGTAATAGGAGGGGGGGAGGCTGCAAAAGTAGATCCCTACAATTTATCCTGGATTATGGGTTGTAATACAAAAGTTTTTTAATTTCCAAAGAGGAACTGGGTAATTTTATCACTAAAAAGGAGGAGGTAGACTACCGGAGGGTGGGGGAGAGGGGTCTCTTTCCATCTATTACATGGGCCAATTACATCAGGGAGGGTTTTGCCATAATTATTAAAATAATACCATACATACTATTTTTTTTCATTCTTAACAAGTCAAGAAACAGTAGATACACATTTGAAACACAATCTCATACTCTTGCTTTATTCCTAAAACCAAATCAATGGTTCTTCATTTTCCTAAGACTACAGATGCTTCTGTGATTCTTTTTTTTTTTTTTTGGGGGGGGGGGCAACACTGCCCTCTGGTGGTCATGGGACCTACCCAACGCTGCTCCTGAGAGCCGCGGCTGGATCTGAACTACCAAGCAGTGACCGCAGTCCCGCAGTCCCGCACTCAACCACTTACACCACCGGAGCTCAGCCCGCTTCTGTGATTCTAAAGTAATTTACAAACCCAAGGCCCAGAAAACATCTCATGGCCCAAATTTTCATCTAATTCCGGGTCATTAAAAGACCTCAAGTTAAGAGCCCTTATTTTAAGTACATTTGGGAATTCTAGAATCCTAGCTACTAGTTGTCTACAATATTGAACCCACATTCCTACCTAGGTTTCAAGGCATACTACAATTTCACTTCCATCAATATTCTCTAAGAAACACTCTACTGCAACCAGGTTTGTGTCCCTAAGGGTCCCGATATTTCTTACTCAAGTTTTCCTGAACCTGTCACTTTCTTCTTCTCTGATTACCTATACCTTAGGTATAGGTAAATTTTGCCCAATTCTACCTCTACATGAAGCTGTCTTAAAACAATTATATTCTGAACACAAAATTATTTCTCCTCTTTGAATTAATTTCAAAGAATTTTCTATCACATTTCTTGGGACTTCAGGATAGATGGGTGTTTATTGCTGAGTCACACCCTATTTACAAATGAAGTGTGAGGTCCCCAAAGATAATGTACTTTTCTCTTCCTTCATCTTTTCCCATTGCTCTAAAATAAAGTGGATGTTTTCCAAATGTTTTTCAATGCATTCTTTTTTATTTGAAGTTTCCATTTCTTGAAATTCTATTATCAACCTTTTCAAACTCGTACGCCCACTAAATTATAATGCTTTCCCCATAATTCATATTTTATTTTAATTTTTTCAAGTCATATAAAAGACATCTTTTAAATAAAAATAATCATAATCAGTTATTCACTTCTTACATAATCAAAAATCAAAAATATATACAGTAAGTTATATCTTGCTAATTTACTTTTAGGCCATTTTACTAAAAATGGAAATTTCTAGGTTATCATTCAAAATATGGGTATTACAAATAAAGTTCTTGATCAGACAAAACCGGAAATTACATAGTACATTAGATATTTTTAAACTTAAGTCTTTCTTTTACTGCTTTTATCTGTTACCACTTATAAAATAATATTCTGCCCTCTTCTGGCTTGAAGAAGATTTACAAAGGCTATCTTAAGAAATCTGAGAAACTTTGTTATAGCAGATACTTAAACATGTTGGATGAATTCATTAGGTCTAGTGTTGACACAATTGAGTTATACATGCCTTTCCAATAAATATGAAATTTGAGTAATGACTTATTATTTTAGAAGAAATTCTAAAAATCACTTAAAATTTACAATCTTTGGAGATGAATGAGTTTATGCTTCTGTTATAATTTTGATAATCTGGTCTCTATATTTCCCCCCAAATAAAATTAAGTATTATTTCACAGATGAGATAGTCTAAAGAATACTTGGGGGAAAAAATAATACTTGAAATACTTCCAGTAGGTACTACATAGTTCAAACTTAGAAACACAGACGAACTTTCAAAATTGGCTTTCTTAAAAGAGTGGTGAGAAACAGCACACCGGACATAAGCACACTGGGAGAAAACTGAAGAAATGGTTAAAAAATTCCTAAATAGTCTGTCCAAATATTCACAGAGTAAGATCATTAAGATGTTGTGATTAAGTTGATATAGGGGTAAGGAAGGGAGTCACAGATAACTGGGAAGCTGACAGGCTGCAAAAATAAAGCGGTTTCGGAACTACAAACAAGGAAACATGCTGCTATAAGATATTCAAGAAAGGGATAATTTAGGTGGGAAGCTTGCAGTGGGGTTCTCCAGAACACACTTTCTACATACTAAGGGAATGATGTGCAAAACCCTCTCATTGTATTCCGTGACCTATTTAAACTTTATTTCACATCTACGCTATGCTTATAATGCCCCAGCTTTTGTGCTAAATAATCACTTTACAAACATAAACTCATTTGGTAATTTTATCAGTCTGTCTATCCTCATTGAGAAGATTAAGTAATAGAAGAAAAGAAGTAAAAGTAATTTGGTCAAGATGACATGGATTTTAAGTGGACCAGCCAGGATTCGAATCAAGATGGTCTGACTCCAAAGACCCTGCTGTTAATTATGCTCATACTACAACTCCAAGTATAAAGTCTAAACTTCTTGCCATAGCTTACTCCAAACCCCAAAAGCCCACTGTTAAGTCAAAGACAACTCTCTGACACTTTATGACAGGTTAGAACTGCCTCATGGAGTTTCCAGGGTTGAAAAGCTTTATGCAAACAGACTGCCAAATCTTTCTCCCAGGGAGCAGTGGACAGGTTCAACTACTGACTTTTGAGGGCTTCATTTTAACTTCTGTATCACCATGGCTCCTATTTCATTATATTTAGCACAAGTAAAAATCGTCTTACTCATGTATTTGTTTACTCGCTCCTCTAAAATGAGAAACTGTCTTAGGAACACAGAGGACACTCAATAAATAGCTGATGAAGTGCTTAACAATAGATAGCCATCCCAGATTGTTTTGTACCAAAAGAAGACATGCATAAACAACATACTCTCCACCTGTAAACTCCTGCTGAATGAATCATCAAAAATTCTGAGCAGCAGAGAGCATACTGTTTCATCACCAACAAATGTTTATTTCTACAAGGTACAGGATGGGTGAAAAGTTTGAAGCTTAGGCCAATGAACCCAGAGCTGCTCTGGCAAATATGCCACTCCTAGGTACCAGAGTGGATCTTACCAAAGTTTAGACACATTGTCTGAAAAGACCACTCTTAATCTACTCCCATTTTTACTGTGAGTGCTAGGGTCACATTTTCCCTCATTATTTAGCCCATTTCACATGATGCTCTATATTTAAAGTTCATAACATCTTCACTAAAGAGCTTCGGTGTTCCTGCAAAACAACGGCCTGCTAGCTTCAAGGACGGAGGTTCAAATTCATCAGCTGCTCCACAGGAGAGATGATGCTTAAGAGTTAGAGCTTTAGGAATCCTCTATAGCTTCACGATAACTTGGAATCAACTTGATAGCATTAGCAGTGGATTTAGTTCTGGCATTGTACTTTTGCAACCAATAGGAAGATGTGTTCATTCCTCTAATCTGCTATCACAAAGCCAAACCTTTTCCAAGATCTTAAAACCCTAGATCCTCCATCATCAACTTGAACCCTCTATTTTACTGACCCTCAGGAACAATGATCTTTTGGGTCCTTTGACCTTTCTATGATCCAATTAGTAAATGATGAATATTCTAAATACAAGTCTCTCTAGGATATTACCATGATAAAGCCTTCATTATACTTATAAGTCATTTCCATATTCCAGCCCTAAACTTTACCTCCACTTCTAAATCCAGAGAGATG
The DNA here is from genome assembly GCA_004026705.1 of Nesogale talazaci. Lineage (NCBI taxonomy): Eukaryota > Metazoa > Chordata > Mammalia > Afrosoricida > Tenrecidae > Nesogale > Nesogale talazaci. The sequence continues at coordinate 47,843 of PVJH01002814.1, forward strand.
GAGGATAGCGACAGTGATGACATTCACAATGACGCCAGCAGCACTGCGAGTTCATTCGCATGACACCAGAGTGATAGGACACAATATCCGAAGACACACTATCCACCTGTGATGGCACCAAACAACATCCTAGCTAGACGGTTTCTAGACAGCATATTTTCTGGCTCTATATTTATTGTTTTCTTCTCTAGTTTCTATTTCCTGAAATTAGTTTTTCAGCTTTCCTGATTGTTTTGTGAATTCCTAAGTTTCTGTTGCTTGCAATAACTGATAGGAAGCCCAGGTGCTTAAACACTCAGCTTTTCACTGAGCGGTCAGCAGTTGGAATCCACAAGTACTTGTTAGCTCTGAGGGAGAAAAATGTGGGAATATGATTACTTAGGGATTACAGCACTAGAAAATCAATGGGACCATTCTAGTCTGTTCTATAAGGTCAGTATGAATTGACATCAACTTTAACGACCACAGAGTTTTGGTTCTTTATTTCTAATACAAGGCAAGACACTTAGGGCTGGCAATACCAAGTGTTTTGAATGGTTTAATATTCTTCTTTCATATCAGTATATATTGGAACATTATTACATTTTGGATCCAAACATTATTTATTGATTTTTTAAAACTGATCACTGGGAATAGGTAAGCAGTCATAAAAAGACATGGTACCTTTTCCAAGGTGAGAAGACTTATTTCAGACTGGAGACGCATTTCTGGTTTGTTGCTCTGCTGGTCCTTGAAATGTTGGAACTCTTTTTCCAAATCCTTGTACTTATTTTCAGCTTCATTAAGCTGTATTTAAAAGAAAAATAATAGTATAGTCATATATTTCTTTGTTTTCTTTTTAATAGAAAAAGTGCAAGTTTAATGTTACAGATATTAATTTTACTGCCTTTTCATTCTAAACTATGTTCATATCAGAAAATGATATGACGTAGTTTATTAACAATATAAAAAAGAGGGAGGGAGGTAGTCTATTAACAATATAAAAAGCATTTTTACTGGTAAAAAATTTACTAATATTATAAAAATGTTTTTATTAAACTTTAGCTGACAAACCCACATAGAAATAATGATCTTTTGTTTGTATTCTTTATAGATGTCACACTTTTTAAAAATTTTATTGGGGTTCAGATAACTCTTGCCATAATCCATACATAAAGAAGATGTTACACTCTAAGAAAAGACTACCATTATAGATAAGCCAACTTGTTTGTTATCTATGAAAATAAATATAATGATTATTCTTATAATTTGATACAGTATAAATGTCATAGATTCAGATTGTATAAATACCATAAATTCAAATTGCAATTTGTTCCAACACCTTCATATTTGTATATAAGAAAATTGAGGATCAAAGCAAAACAAGTGAGACAATGTCAAATAACTAGATAGTAGGATATGTATGAATGGAATTTGGAACTTCTCATGCCCTAGGATATGCTTTAATAAAAACATACAGAAAAAAGAGAAAGGCCGCCTTCACCAAATAGTATACAATTTTCCTTAGGAGATTATAGGTATGTATTTTTTTAAAGTGAGGGCATAATGATGTTCTTTTAAATCTGAGAATTTTTGTCTGAATGAATACAGTGAGCATTCTTTAAGCAGCTTTCTGCAAACACCTTACATATGCCATTGGCACGATTAGCTACTAGTGAGGAGCCCTGGGGCCATGGCGGCTGTGCCCGGGGCTGCTAACAGTTCAGGCAGCAGTATACAACTGCCAGGGGTCGAAGACAATGTTATGGATTATATCATAATCAGGTATGAGTTCTGCATCTGCCCAAACAATCCAGAGGGCAAAGTCCAATCGAAAGAGTGGCTTCGAAGGGGATCTGCAGCACCAGTTATATTTGAGGCTGAAAGGTCAGCTCAGAAGATTATGGCAACTGTATTGCAGTAATCTGAACAGATGTTCTGGAAGGACACAAGAGGATCAAGGGCATTAGCAAAGTGAACATTCCAAGAACATCCCCAGGTGAATAGTTCCCAACCCAGTTTTCCCCATTGATTTTAGGTTATGCTTTAGACCAGGAGTTCAAAACCAGCTAGGTATCCGGAGTAATTTTTACAAAAGATCAGTATCCAGATTTCTCCTACATAGATAAAAGCTGATAATTTTAATCGGGGATGAAGTGTTGACAACATAGGCTTTTTCAATGGCTTTCCTTACGCAATACGTTTTAAGAAATTTTCCACCTAGAAAGCTGAATGTGGCTAGGTGGAAAAAGAAGCATTACTGATAAATTTAATTACATTTACCCACTTCTAATACCTTATCTTTCATATCTTCAGTGAGACACTATGATAGAAACAATAAAATGTAGAAGATAGTATGACATGCTGGGTTTAAAATATCTTTAACACAGCAACTAGAAATATCAAAAAGGCAAGCAGTTTTTAGGTCTAGAGTTCAAAGGAAAGGTCTGGGATATAATGAGGCATCACAGATGTGCAGATTATTTCTGAAGATATGGATAGGGGAAGAATTATTTAGTATGTGTGGTGAAGTTAAACCATTTGCCATGGCTCTTCTATCTATAATCTTTATATCTCACATCAAATGGCTGAATAGAAACATGCAAATAATGCATAGAGGGTTCAAAGAAAGGGATTGGTGAGTATTGTTACTCTTCTGGATATACAGTGAGCCATCTAAGATTCAAGAACAGAGAATCCCACAAGCACTATAAGACGCATAAGGAAGGAAGCACATTAGATCCTTGCCTGGGGAAGAGGCAGAAGAGCAGTGCCTAGACTGTGAGACAGAGGAGCAGTGGCTTGCAAAGTGGGAAGCCCTTTGGGCATTTATCAGAGTTTACAGAGCTTAACAACACTTGCCCAAACAGGGAAAAGGCCAAGGGTCACATGGCTGAGAGGGCAAGGATCAGTGAGACATGCCGGTTAGCAGGGTAGAGAACAGGCTCACACAACGGTATCCTTAAAATTTTGCTACCTGTTAACTTCCTTATGGCTCATGGTTGTGAGTACTGTCTGAGAGGCCATTCATTGCAAGGGATTATGGAACTCAATAGAGAATGTCAGTGCTTCGAGAGGGATGGTTGGTGTCAGAACAGGGTAAAGAAGAAGGAAGGGTGGGCTGAGCCCCGGTGGCATAACTGGTTGTGTGCAGGGCTGCGGCGTACTGGGTTGGTGGTTCAAATCCAGCACCAGCTCTCGAGAAGCAAGGCTGGGCCTCCTACTCCTACCAAAGGGCAGTGATGTCCCCTCCAACCCCTCCCCCCCCCCAGAAAAAAAGAAGGGAGGGTTTAAGGCATGTCTGCCTCATAGGAATGTCCTTGTATACTCCATCTCTTCCATAGCCAGCAGAGGTCAGATGTTGTAGCCTCTACACCATTTCTCCAAACAAAAAATTCAGCCAATATCTAATGGCTGAATAAAGGAGCCTACAGAAGAGTTTGAGGGGTAACCAGAGCAGTAGAGGAAAACAGGCGAATCAGTCTACTATATACTAGAATTTACAGAAGCAATGGCAATAATGACAGTATTAATGCTGCCAAGCAGAAAGGAAAACTGTCTCAGTCACAGGTAGCTTTTAGGATAGCCAGCTGGAAGAGTGTTGGGCTAGAAAGTGACATGAAATGGGTCGAGGAGTGCACATGAGGAAATGAAGAGTGGCACAGAGAATTTTCTCATAAAATTTGATTCATTACAGAAGTTGGTTCCGTGAAGCAAGATGCGTAGCTGTTATGCAATATTGTGGCAGTCATGTACTCGTGTCAACTTCATGACTGGGAGTCTACAGGTGGAGTCTAGCTTGTTAATCTGGAGATAGCCAATGAGGCCTCTGTGTGGGCATGGCTTTCTCCTGAGATTTCTGGGAAATCTCGTGGTATTTCCCAATTGGAGAAGGGAGACTGGACTGAGTCTCCGAGAGATGAACTACTGACAAGACAAGATGACAACATGCTGATTGATCCTGATTCCTGGAGAATGGAGGAGCCGGAGGAGAGGCCAGATGGGCTTGCCCTGATGGAGCCAAACCTCTGGGGCCGGAGAAGCCACATGGAGATGCCTGCCAGTGTTGAAATGTTTCTCCTGCCACTGGACACACAAGATGCACCCACTGGCCTGATTGTCCTGGTGTCATTGCATGTGCTTCGAAAGTCGGAAGAAACTTTATAGACTGATGTCAGACATATGGGCTAACATTGGACTTATGACCTTGGACTGTACTGGGTTGGGACGCTTTCTCAATGTTCCATTCCTCTTGTATATAAACCTTTCCCTTATATCCAAATGTATGTCTACGAAATTCCTTCTCTAGTCTACCCGGACTGATACAAACATGAAATTAGAAAAAGATGATTTTAAGTCAGAAGTCAACTGAAATATGTCATAAAAATTTATTCCAATATAGTCTGTTGCTACTAAGTTGGGGGAAGGGGGAAATCTGAATTAAAGTATAATTGAATCTCAAAACAATAATTCTGATCAGTAATCCAAGTTCCTGATTTTTTAAAGCAATTTTTAATGAACTCTGTCTTGAGTGCAAATAAACTACGTATGTAAAAAGATGACAAGTACTTTATCCAACCTTCTGTTGCAGTCGGTGCCTATCCTCTTCTAGCTGCTTGAACTTCAGCCTTTCTAGTTCGACTTGGTGAACACAGTCTTCTTTGACCCTGCGGAGAGAGTCCTGAAGTTCTTGGAGGTTCCGTTCACGTTCTGACTGCAGTTCCTTTTTGTCTCTTTGAAGCTTAAAAGAAACACATATTCATAAACTGGCCTACTTTCCAGCTGATTTACACTGTCCAATTATTTTATTATCCTTAGATACAGTTAAATGTTCAGAATATTCACAAAATCATTTTCAGATTCCTTGTTATACTTAATGCTTAAGTACAGTGAAATTACACATATTCAACACATACACATATTCAATTATTTAATATGAATATACAAGTATAACTACAAATCCACATAAACTCAGATAACAAGGCTTTAACCACTTTAAATTATATAAGCTTATATGCCCAAATTTCTTCTTCTCTTTCAGAAATTTCTTATTCTCTACCAAAATTGTAGACAGTAACCAGAGTTTTAATATTAGGACAAAATTATTTTACAAATATTTAATTTTAAACATCTGAATTTGGAAGTTGCATAGACATGTTAGGGTGACTTACCAAGAACATTCTGAGTACCGTTTGAGTTAACATGAGGCATACAAAATTCAGGTGAAAGAAATGCTAATTATTTTGAAATGTCATTTATAGAAAATTTCATAAGCATTGAGGATGAATTTTAATAAGACCTAATAAGAACGCTAACTAGACATAGAGAGATACTAAGTTCTCACCCAACTTGGCCTCTGATCACAACTGGGTGACAATGTAGGAAATTCCCCTCTCCCTTAAAGCCTTACGAAGATTTTCGGCCACGGAGCCTATGCCACACAGTGAGGACGTTAACAAAAAAATTCCGCTACTGAAAAAGAGGCCAAGTCAAATAAACATAAACACACAATTTTTTCTATCGATTCTTCATCCTAACATAAGAAAACATACTTTGCACAGATGAAGGGCAGTTTTCTCTAAATTGTCTAGTAGGCAATTTCTGGGAAATCATTTTGCAGAGGTATAAGGAAAGGGAATAAGCGGTGCACAGTTTCAAACTGCTGGCCTTGCCTTTAGAAGCACCATGCACAACCCACCGCACTTCCGGGCTGCTTGAGACTCACTGGACGTTGAAGATAGAGATAGGATGGTAACGAAGTACCTCTGATTCTGCACTGGCAAGTTGCTGCTCTCTCTTCTCGAGGTCAATTAGGGTTTTTTGAAGTTTTCCTTCTAAAATAGTATATTCAGCCACCTGAAATATAGCAAAAGATAACCTAACTTATCTTTCCCCCAAAGTGAAAACATAAACAAATTCAAAGATAAGTGTCACTGAAACAGAGGATCTGAGGATAAGACAATCGTAGATTATATCCGCCTCTTCGAGGCTGCCCTTTTTCCTCTAAAGAGGTAGCGGACCGGCGAAATGAGGTACATCCTCGACAAACTGGATTCACACAGTGACTGCAACATTTAGAACACCTGGGAGGGTGGGCGGCATTTCATTCTATTATACATATGGTCACTATGAATCACCAATGACTTGACGGCACCCAACCATAACAAAACCCCACTGTGCCTCTATTTCTGGGTAAGAGACCCCCTTCAGTACTAAGAGTTCTACTTGCTGCGTAGCCTAAACTAGATACAAAACTCTTGGTTTGCTATTTTTCCATTCACACAACACTTTTATTAGGACTTTTCATACCAGCTTTCCTACCATCCTCACCAACTAGTCTCCAGGGCACATCCTTTCCTACTCTCAATAAATCTAAGGTTGTTGCTCTTAGAAGGCCAACCTTTAGTCCTAGCTCAACTCTGGTCAAAGAAAAAACCAAACAAGAACAATTAAAAAAAACTGATTTAGCTTTTCATATTTGAGCCTGGAAAAATCTCAACAAGTTCATGAAAGATTATTAACATATTATGGTTTCCACAACCTCGAAGGTCTTGGATTAATCTAGCATTTGGATTCTACACTAAGTCCTTTCAAAAATATGGTACTCAGCTGTGATTTTACTACTTCAGAGACCAAAGAAGCATTGCCCAAAACTAGCATACCACATGTCTATTAGCCCAAACTCCCCTCTGCTATTTTGAGAAGCCTAGTCATACTTTTTGTTAATGCTAAAAACCCAAGTTTAACAACAACAAAAAACTCCTAAGTTAGGAGTTTGTATTTGTTTGTAAAGCTGGCACAACTCTGCCCTTGTGTATTTGTCCAAATGCTTGTTATAATCTCATTGCACAATTTGTTAAATTTGCGAACAAACTGTTATCCTTGTTAAATTTCATCCTGGTGATGCATGCAGCATTTCAACTTATCAACATCACTCTGCATATTGACTTGGTTACATCTACCTCCTACTTTTAGTTCATACGAAAATCTGCTAGCATGCATCCCTACTACCCTTATCCAAACCACTAATAAAAATGGATTCATTTCTGAATAACACTTTTACAACCCCATGAAAAGTGAAAGTTCCTAAGAGTATCGTCTGGCAACTGAAACCTCTGTGTCCCCAGACTTCTGTAACAGGTTTCCTTCCCACATGTCCTCAGCTCATCTGCTTGGAGAATCATCTATCCTAAGAACGTTGGATTTATTGAAAGGGCAAACCTGTTTCCACAGTTTCAGACCTGTATAGTCAAATATATGCTAAATATCTTCTTCTCATTATTTCCCCAACTCGGCAATGTAAACAAACAAACAGAAATCATCATCTTCTTCAGAAAATATTCATAACTAGTTGGAACAGACTATGGAGCATGTCTATGGAACCTATATAATGAGAGAAGCAAGACTATTAAAAAAGTATATAAACAATATAATGAGAGGTAAAGGTAAAGGCTTTGTGGCCCACTGGGACGGAGGTTCAATTCCAGCAGTGGGGCTGGGCCTCCTACTCCCACCACCGGAGAGCAGTGATTGCCCGCCCCCCCCCCCAAAAAAAAACACCAAAAGTCTCAAAAAAGGGTAAATGATGGCTTGCAAAAACCAAATCAACTACAATAACAACCATTTTTAACCATTTTTCAAATCACGTGTTAAACATTACTTTGTTAAGATATCAATATATAATAAAAGCTTCAAAAAGTTTGTGAAAAATGAAATTAAAAGAAGTTTTCCACAAACTTTTGAAATACCTCATAATTGGGTTCTAAGTTGATACAAGGAGTCCTGGTGGCTCAATGGTTAACACCTTGGCTGTGAACCAAAAGAATAGCCTTACAAATCCATCAGGCTCCACAGGAGGAAAGAGCTGGCAAGTTGTTCCTGTAGGAAACATATGGGGCAGGTTTGCTCTGTCAGAAGATTCTCATCCTCAATCCACTTGGTAATGCCACAACAACAGCCAGACACATCTATCTCTTCTACAAGGAGCCCTGACAGCACTTCCCTAAACACTGTTCTCCTGATCACAAAGTCGGAGGTCCAAACTCACCAGCCTTTAGGAGAGAGGGGAGGCTGTCTGATCCTGTAAAGATTTACAAAAGTCTTAGAACCCCTATTAAGGTATTTATGAGTTAAAAGTGAGTTGATGGCAAAGGATTATTCTTTAATCTACTGTACTGATTAACCCAACACATTTTATTTGGAATTGATGAGCTATTAACATGGTTACATCTTTAGTTTGAAGACATACTAGTAAAAAATAAAATAAAATAAGTCACTTTCTCTGGCTTAGAAAGACCCTATATGTGTCAAGAGTAGAGCTGTGCCGCCAGAGGATCTACAATACTTCCCCAACTTCCCTGCGTTATAGTAAGTAGGTAACATTCAATTCATTTTATCATTCATTGTGTGGCAGTCATGTGCTTATGTTGATTTCATGATTGAGATGTAGGGGTGGAGTCTAGCCTGTTCATCTGGAGATAGCCATTGAGTAGCCTATGAGGCCTCTCATGGCTTTCTCCTGATACATCTGGGAAATCTCATGATATTCCCCTCGTGAAGATGAGAAGCTATCTTCCCCAGTTGTTGGGAGTTAGTCTGAGATGATTAATCGCGGACAGGACGAGATGGTGGCATCCAAGAAGCTGGAGGAGCCAGCGGAGAGACCACATGGCTTTGCCCTGATGGAGCCAGACCTCTGAAGCTGGAGAGGCCACGTGGAGACCTCTGCCAGTGATGGGTTGCTTCTGCCACCACGGGATGCTGTTGATGGATTCTGAGCCCCGGAAGCAAGGAGCCATGTGGAGACCCCTGCCAGCACTGCGATTCTGCACCCACTGACCTGTGACTTCGTGAGTCAGGAGACTTTATACACTGATTTCGGGCATATGGGTTAATATCAGACTTATGACTTTGAACTGGACTGGACTGGGATGTTTTCTCAATCCTGTTCCTCTTGTATATAAACCTTTTCCTTATATCCACATGCGTGTCTATGAAATTTGTTCCTCTAGTCTACCCAGACTAACAACACATTGTTTTGTGCAGAGCAGCAGAAATAGTAATTGAATAATTTTCAACTTTCATGGTACTGAAAACATTGTGGTACACTGTTGCATATTTTAATTTTCTACTGGCTTAAAATAAAAGGAAATGAACAAGCTAGAGATTAGAGGCTGAGGCAGCAAAATCTGTGGGGAGAGGAAGGAATGCAGAGGGGGAGTGATGGAACTCTGAAGATATTAAGCTGAATACTGATTATGTGTGCCTAAGTAAAAACCAGGGGTAACTTATTACCGAAAATCAGTAGGCTGAGTGATTCCCAGAGCTCAAACAGGACTGAAACAGTTCACCATTTTCTCTGATCATAGTATAGCTACATATCTAAGACTACAGGATGCTCTAGATTCCCCCTAACAAAGCTTGAAACAATCAAACTCATCTCAAGCAACTTATTACATACCAGAAAAAATCCAATGCTCTTTATAGGAACACAAAAAAAAATCTAGCAATCAACAACACAAAATTCATCATGTCTGGTGTGTAAGTTAGGTCTATTGTGCCAACCTGGCCAACAGGAACAAAGGAGACTAATCAGGTCACAGTTTGAGCCTATGGCCAAGAGATAAATGGCGCTGCAAGGCCCATCCCTCCCTCTCTTGCTTTCTGGTGATGGGAACATGTTGAGGCATGCTACTGCTTTAGCTAGTTCTCTTCCTCAACCTGTGAGCTACACTACATGTGGATCAGGCCTATCTGCGGATCTTGATTCTAGAACTTGAGGCTTCTTTGAGATCTGCTTCACCATGCTGCTGCTGAGTATATTGCATGAGCTTGATGGAGCCTATCACCTTGCATTACCGGTGTTCGATACTCATCCAGGGCTGCTTCACTAAGCTCCCAAGCTAAGGACAATTGGTGACCCAACCTGCTGTTTGCTGCCTGCAGGCAAACTCACTTGCCTTACCACAAAGAGGACTCTGCTGACATTGGGCAGCAGACATGACATTGGACCTGGCAGCCCATGAGTTGAAGGACTTCTAGTATATTAACTGTTCACTGTTCACAGAAGTAAAGTTGAACTGAACCCTCTGAGCTGTGTGGACTTATCAGCTGTTATATTCTTTCTTGCAGTGTAAACCTACCCCCCCCCACACACACAAACACATACACATATATAACATATATTTCTAAGTGTCATAGTTTCTTTGCTCTAGAGAACCCTACAAAACATATATGACACTTTCTGCTCCGATAAAGATGTACAGCCTTGGAAACCCTGGGGAACCATTATAATCTCTCCTATCGGGAGGCTGTGAGTCAGAATTGACTCAATGAAACTGGTTTTTGTTATGACCAGGAACAATTCAGTAAGCAACCTCCTGCTGTTAAGTTGATTCAGACTCACAGTGACCCAACGGAACAGTATAGAACTGCTTCACCAGGTTTACAGGATTGTAAATTTTTATGGAAGCAGACAGCCACATGTTCTCCCACAAAGAAGCTATGAGATCTGAAAGCACCACCACGATTAGCAGTCTAACTCTTAACCAAATACATTAGCAGGGATCCTTAGAAATAGACCCAAGGTGACAAGGCCCAAGAATTATCAGATAAGATAATAAAATATATTCTTGATACTCAAGGATGTAGGATATGAATCATGGGAAAAAGAAGTGACAGATATATTTTTTGGAAAACAAAGAGATAAGTAAATCATCTAGAGTCAAAAACCTAAGAAACTAAAATTTTACAAACCAAAGCGATATAGGATTAATTCCAAGTTAGACCCTTTAGAGAGCTACAAACATTTTACAGTAACAGAAACTATGCACACTAAAGTACAGTGAGAAAATAATTCTCAAGTGATATACTACACATATAAGCTGAAATCTGGGAAAAAAAGAAAGGACAGAAAGAAACTAGAAGAAATAAGATCATAAACTTCGCCAAAGTCTATGAAAACTATAAAACCACAGATCCAGGAAACAGAAAAATTCAACCATGGTGAAAACACATGCATTCACACGCACACAAAACACACCAGCTATGTTGCTGAAAACCACTGACAAGACATTATAAAACCAGAAAGGAAAGAAAGCAAAACAAACACGCAGATTCAGATATAGGCTCACCTTCAGGAAAAATAAAAGCAACATTGACTTTCTGTAATAATGTCAAATAACTGTTATCGTCATGTTAGTGGGGGCTTTTGGTTTGTTTTGTTAAAGCGGGGTTGTTGTTGGGTGCTGTCGAATCAATTGTAGCAAACGCAGGCTGAGGGAAGAACTGCCCCATCGGGTCTACCAGGCGGACGCATGTGCAGGCTCGGATCGGCAGCAATTCCTGGTCTGCGGTGGGGGGAATTGCTGTGCAGACTCAAAGCACCAATTTTTGGTTAGCAGCTGAGTGATTACCCATTGAGCCGCTAGGTCTCTAAACATCCTTCTAAAAGATGTGGTTTGTTGCATAACCCAACTAACTCTTTCTTTAAAAGTGTTTCTATTATTATGAATTTATAGATTGTACTATTTTATCATACAGAAGCTGGCTTTTTCTCAAAATTATTCATTTTTCATATTTAAGTACTTATATGTAGGCAATCCACCTATATGGTTCACAAAAAAGCTTACAGTGAAAAGCCTCTTACCACCCTTACTCATTTCCTCTTTGATAATATAAGACCACAATAATTAGCTTGTTTAGCCTTCTAGATCATTTTTTAATTCATAAAAACATATTACTGTTAATATTCTTCATTCCCCCTTTCAATTTCTATACAAGCTGTTACCTTTTTCTTTACCAATGACTCTCTCTCTCGGTCCCGTTTCTTCCATTCCTCTGCAAGGGCTTGCATATGAGCCAGTTCTTTCTGCTTCAGCTACAAAACAAAGTCATGTTAAAACTCAGTTATTTCAAATATGTGCTGTTTCACATAAACTGTTTAGTTCTTAAGTAATACTGACAACTTATGTGTTCCTCTAGGCATTTCATTTTGCTCTTTCAGAAAGAAATGGAGGTGTCTAAGGGCTATGAGTATAACCCAGGGAAAGTATAGAAGTAAAAGTGAGTTCTCTCCTATTTGGGAACAGATGATGCCCCGTTCTAGGATATCTGAAGACCTCAGATAAAAAGAAACTTCATATTTACCAAAGGAAACATTCATATGGCCACCCAACATGAAAAGATGTTTAAGAACCATAAATTGAAAGAGATGCAAATCAAAACCACACTGAGTTACCACTGCACTCTCATTAGGATAGTTATAAATAAGTAAATAACAAATGTTGATAAAGATGTGGGAAATAGGAACCCTTATGCACGGAGAGTAGGTAAGCAAAATGGCACGACCATGACCATTTCTCAAAACATTAAAACTAAAACTACTATACAATCCAGCAATCCAACCCCAATGTACATGTGTCTAAGACTTGAAAACAGAGCCTAAAGAAAACCTTGTACATAAATGTATATGATAGTCCTATTCGTTGATAGCCAGAAGGTAAAGACAATCTAAATGCCCACTCACAGAAAAGTGGCTAGCCCACTAAAAAAAGTGGACAACAAATGTACTACTTGGAGTTAGCAGGAGTAATAACATCTTGACACATGACATAATCTGGCTGCAACCTAAAGACATATGCTGAGTAAATCACAATAGATATTGTATAACCTCATTTATATAAAAAGATAAAAAAAGGCTAGTGCACTGAGGACAGTTTATTAGGGATCACCAAGAGTGGGGTGAAGAAATACAAGAAGGGGAAACAGCTTTGGAAAAAGCACATCACAAGTAAGGCCGCACAGCCCCTTACTGGACTGCTCTCAGTACGCTCGGTGCTGGAGTCGTTAGGCATTGGGCTGCTAACGACTAGGTCAGCAGTTTGAAACCACGCGTCCGTGGAAGAAAGACAGGGCTTTGTGCTCCCAGAAAAAGTTAAGACTCAAAACTCACTGAGGCAGTTCTATCTTTTCCTATAGGGTTGATGAGAGTTAGCATTGACTTGATGGAGTGAATTTTGGGTATCAAATTAAATGCTTAGAAAAATTTGAATTGGTATCTAGGGATATATTTGACACACAAAAAACCACCCAAAAGATCTGTACAAGGAAAACTACAGAACACTATTACAAGAAACCAATAGTGACCACCACAAATAGAAGATTATCCCATGCTTGTGGAGTGGAAGACTCAATATAGTAAAGTTGAATGTTCTGCCCAACACACTATACAAGTTTAAGGCTAACCCAATACAAATATCATCTTTCTTCAAAGAATTTTTCCAACTTCATATGAAGAGGGAAGAAGCCCAGAATTAGCAGAGAACTCCTCAAGAAGAAGGACACAGAGGAAGGGCTTGCTTTACCTGACTTTAACACCTATTATACAACCACAGTGTTAAAAACAGTATGGTATCAATAATAATGACAGATACTCAGACCAATGGAAAAGAACTGAAAACCCAGACATAAAATCAGCAGCATACAGACAACTGATCTTGAATAAGGGCACAAAATAGATCATCTGGAAGCGGATGCTCTCTTCAACAAGTGGTGCTGAAAAAAATGGATTATCTGCCTGCAGAAAAACGAAACAGGATATTTACCTCACTCCATGCCCTAAAAGAAACTCAAGGTAGGTCACAGACCTTGAGGTAAAACCCCAAGCTATTAGGGCCATTAATGAGGGAATTGGAACAAACCTGAGAACTTTGGCACAGGGAATACATAGACTATTAGAAATAGGGAAGGACAAAAACATAGAGGAGTCACAAATTGACCAGTGGGATATACTGAAGACACACCTGTGTACATCGAAAGAATTCACCAAGATAGTAACAAAAGAGCCCACAGACTGGGAAAACACCTTTAGCAATGACACATCGACAAAGACGTTATTACTAAAATCTACAATACTCTGCTAGCTTACAATAAGAAAAAAAACAACTAATTGCCCACTGAGTAGGTGGGCAAAAGACCCGAGCAGAAGTTTCAAAGGGGCAGAAATATGAATGGCCAATAAACATATGAGAAATGTTCCTGATTGTTCGCTGTTAAGAGAAATGCAAATTAAAACAACTATGAGATACCACTTAACTCCTTCAAAGATAGCCTAATTCAAAAAGTCAGAAAGTAACAAGTGTTGGACAGGACTACGATGAGCTAAGAACTCTCTTTCACTACTGGTATGTGCAGTCATTACAGAAATTGACTTGGTGATATCTAAAACAGACAGAAACCAAGCTACCAGTCAACTCGGCAATCCCCCTACTGGGCATATATCCCAAAGAGGCAAGAAAGAGACCACAGCCAGACATCTATGCTCCAATGTTCATCACGGAACAATTCACAATCACAAAGAATTGGAAAAAAACCTAAATTCTCACAACACATGGATTAAAAAACTGTGGTACATACATACAATGAAGTTCTACACATCTCTAAAAAGCAGAGATGAATGCATGAAGCACATTACTGCATGGAAAGAATTGGAGGGAATTATGCTAAGCAAAGTCAAGCAAAACAGGACAATTACATGAGCCCACTGATGTAAGTTTAAAACTGCAAAGGGGGCATAGGAGAAAAGCTTTATGCATGCATTCCTGGGGTGAAGTCCAGGTACTATGGCAGAGGTCAGACTCAATCCAAGATATACATATGGCAGCCAATGAAAAAGGGATGGAGGAATAGAAAGGGAGAACCAACTTCAGGGATCTACACGTAGCCTCCTCTCTTGGACACGGACAACAGGGAAGTCAGTGTTGGGACACAGTGTACAGGATGAAAAAAATAATTTGTAAATTACTAAGGGTTCAAGGGGAAGGGGGGGAGGAAGGGTAATATAGGGAGCTGATAATGGGGGCCTGGAGGGAGGGAGAATGTTTTGAGAATGATGATGGCAATGGGTGTGTAAAAGTGGCCTGCACACAACTGATGTTGTTAAGGGTTGTGATCGGAGTTGTATGGGCCCCCAATAAAATGATTCATTACAAAAAGGGGGGGAGGGGAAAGGGGAGTTTTTTGGTTTTTTTTTTTAAAGAGGAGCTTGTACCAAGGGCTCAAGTGGAAAATGTTTGGAAATGTATGTGGCCACATGTGTGCAAATGTGCTTGATACAAATGATGTACTGAATGTTGTAGTAGTTGTAAGAGCCCCCAATAAAATTATTAAAAAAAAAAAAAAGAAGGGGGAAAGAAAGAAAACAAACACAATAACAAAGTGGTTAATGGGGGAACAAGGAACTAATCCACCGAAGAGGAGGGTAGTGCTTATATCTCCACAGAAGAAGGAGAGGGATCAGACTTCAATCCAGTGCACCAAGATGTGAATGCAACATACTGGCATGAAGCAGTGAACCAACAGCTATGTGAGTCAGTCCTAATACATGGTCCCGGATACATGGACCTCCCAGCCCAGCCTCATAAGAATGCACTACAGAGGACAGCAATGAAACTACAGCTCTGGGAGAGGGACCTGTCTGATCAGAGCACATGGGAGCAAATGAAGATAGGAGAAAGAGCGTGGAGCACATCCTGGCCCACCAAGTGTCCAAGAATGCTATTCCTGCTTGGAGCGGCCATAGCACAGAGAGGACTGTAGGGCAGCCTCACCATGAGACATGACATCCCTCATTAACCTCATAAGCACTATGGGGGACAACTCTTGAGATACAGTATGGGAATTATGCACCATCTGACCACACCACACAGGGGCAAAACATCAAGGGCATGCACAGAGCAGCAAGGAGAGCAAAGCAATGAAGTTCCCAAGGAATCCCGAAAATAAACTTCGGAGACAGGGCATGACACTATATCATCTTCAACCAGAAACCATTCATAAAGGTCAACAAACACACCTGGAACAATTTACTGGCTTTTCTTTTTTGTTTTTGCTTTGTTTTGTGTTTACTATTGCTTTTGCATGACTATCTAGAAAAGATAGGTGAGATGAACAATCAGAAAGGAAAGCAGGGAGACCGTTGGTTCCATGGGAACACAGGAGAGGAGGAAGTGGGGGAAAGGAATAGAGGTCTAAATGCAGGCATGTACATATGTAAATATACTTATATACAATGATACGGAAGTAGGTCTACATATATATTTATACATTAAGTATTAACATATCAGATGGACACTGGGCCTCTACTCAAGACTTCCTCAATGCAAGAACACTTTGTTCTAATAACCTGGTGTTCTATGATACCTTCCTTGACACAATCGTTGAAGACAAAATGAATGCAAAAGTAAATTTGGTAAAGAAAACTAATGGAGCCTGGCTATAAAAAGACATAGCAGGGCTGGCACAGTGGTTGTGTGCAGGACTGCAGCCCACTGGGTTGATGGTTCAAATCCAGCAGCAGCTCTCCAGGAGCAAGGGTGGGCCTCCTACTCCCACCATAGGGCAGTGATGCCCCCTCCTCCCCCCCAAAAAAAGACAAAGCATCTAGGGTCTTAAAGGCTTGAAGACAAACAAGTGGTCATCAAGCTGAGAAGCAACAAGGTCCACATAGAAGAAGCACACCAACCCATGTGATCATGAGATGTCAATGAGAACAGGTATCACGCTTCAAAGATCCAGAAAAAAAAAAATCACACTGATGTGAGTGAAGGGGAGGGCTGGGTGGAGACCCAAAGTCCAAATGCAGGCAAATAGACATCCCCTCATGGAAGGGTCAGAAGAAAGATATGAGCCAGTCAGGTTGCAGTACAGCACTGATAAAACATGTAACTTTCCTCTAGTTCTTTAATGCTTCCTTCCTCCACTCCACTATCATGATTCCGATTCTACCTTAAAAATCTGGCTACAGCAGAGCATGTACGGAGGTACAGATAAGAGGTGAAAACAAAGGGAATCCAGGACAAATAAACCCCTCAGGTCCAATCATGAGAATAATGATACCAGAAGGATAGGGAAAGTTGGGGGGAGAAAGGGACAACTGATCACAATAATCGACATATAACACACACACTGGAGGGACAAACAACAAAGGGGTGGATAAAGGGAGTCAGTGGCTGATGTAAGACATGAAGAAAATAATAATTTATAAATTTTCAAGGGTTCATAAGGGAGGGAGGATGGGAAATGAGCTAATACCACGGAGTACAATAGAAAGAAAATGTTTTGAAAATGATGATGGCAACATAAGTACAAATGTGCTTGACACAAAGGATGTATTTATAGATGTGATAAGAGCTGTAAGTCTCCCATTTGGCAATGTATGGCAGAAACAGTTTGAGCAATGATAAAATAACTAAAGAAAATAGAATTGCTATGACACTTTGTACACAATCACACATCTCATGAGATTGGGTTTCTTGGTTTATAAGTGCAGGATCATGGTTTCATGGAACATTCCAGCTAATTGGTCTACTAATGACTTTGGTGCTTTTGTTGTAATCAATTCAATGTGGAGTGCTTGGGGACCTTATTAGCTTTCAAGGGTCACCTAAGGCAAAAGAACTGGTCTCCATTTGCTGAAGCAACAGAAGAAGGAGAGTCAGGAACAGAAGGAAGATAGAAAATTTGTATCTAATTGCCTCCATGAGGAACTACCTCTTCTGCCATGAGACCAGATGAACTGGATGGTGCCCAGCTACCATGACTGAACTTTTGAATGAACATTTCACAAAAGAATTATGAACAAAATTCTGTAAATACAGACCAGAATTCTAATTCCCACAGTCTCTAAATCCTTCGTAGTTATGAAGCATGGGTGAATTCTTTAAACTATTGTCGAGATAATATTTAAACTATCAACCAAAAGTATCTCCTGAAGTCATCTTAGATGCAAAGAATAGTTCAGTGTACCTAGTGAAAAACAGCAACCTTGAGCATTATACTCCTTTAAGAACTGGCTATGTGGGATCAAAGTGACGACAGCAACTCCAAGGTTCAAAGGGACGGTGAGTTTATCTTCATGGGGAGAAGGTGTGAATGGTTGCACAGCCCCACAGTGTAGTCAAGCCACTCAGCTGAACGGGGATACATTGTTGGATGCAATGCTTTGCTATACAGCTTCAACAGCCGAATCTTTTTTAAGTGAGAAAACAATCAAGTCTGCAACCTCTGGATTATGCTCAAGAATCATGAACAAAGTTTAAGGGGACCCTTCTACATGACCTCTGCCAAGTTGTTGAGTTTTAATTTTTTGTTGTGTTCATTAACTTTCAGAATAAGGTACTCTTAATATTCAATGCTCTAGCTAATGTAACCGTGGAACAAAGAATTAAAGTCTTCTCTGGAAAAAAAAAGTTAAATAACAATGAAAAAATAACCTGATTTTCAAAAATATCTTCTTGCATTTCTTTCCACATTTCTAGCTCAAGTGCTGCTTTGTATTCTAAGGTTTCACGAGGCTCTGTCTGGATTTCTGCTGGACAAAGTGCTGGAGGAACAGAAGATGGCTTCTGGGGCACGGCAGATAAGCCCTAAGATAGGATTGATTAGGCATCATTAAATAGGCATTCTCATATGCACTCATTAGATTTCCTTTAAAAGAAGTTAGTAATATTTGATCATACTTACCTGAGAAGACTCAGAGACAAAAATCTCACGCATTTTTACCAGTCCATAATCTTCTAGAGTCACAGTGTAAGAAATATCTACTATTTTGTTACTTGACCTAAAAATGAAAATTTTAAAATCAATGAAAACACTTTTTACATATTAGTTCCCCGATGCATTGCTTGTATTTAAAATATCTCACTCCCCTAGGTCATCACTGCTATCATTTGTGCTTTACACACACACACACACACACACACACACACACACACACACACACACGTCCAGGTGGTACGATGGATTATAACCTGGGCTGCTAAATGCAAAGTTAGCATTCTAAAACCACCAGTCACTCTATCAGAGAACGATGAGGCTTTTTACAGCCATAAAAAGGTACAGTCTTAGGATGTGAGGGTGATCTGTCACCCCACAGATCGCCAGGGCTGATTCGGCTGATCTGGCTGGGTAGGCAGGGATGTCCTTCCTCCCTCACCACTCCGTGTGCATCCTCCCAAAGCTGCACGCTCAGTTGAAGATGCCTTTTAAGTCCTTTGGTCAAGGCTATATGAGCAGAAGCACTCCCCTGTTAGAACTTGCAAACAAAAGTTACAGGCTTAGAAGCTCACAGAGACAATTCTACTCTGTCTTGTAGAGTCACTATGAGTTGAAATCAATTTGATGGCAGTGAGAATACACCTATATGTTAAGACAACACCATTTAAGCCTTTTTCTTACTAATATTAAAAGTAGCTTCTCATGTTAAAAGATAAAAATTCCATCTGAACTCAAAAGGGGATGTGGAATAAGGGGTATCATAAGTGATGTCAGACAGATCTTGGCTGAAAAGGAGGAGTAGCAGAAAATACATGTTTTATTAGCTATTCAAGGGCATTTGACTATATGGATTATAACAAATTAAAGAAAACACTAAGAAGAATGGAATTCCAGAAGATTTAATTGGGCTTATGGAAAACACATACACAGACCAAGGGGGAGTTGTTTAAAAAGGACAAGGTAATTTGTGGTTTAAAACTACATCAGAGTTATATCGTTTCATACTTCTCAATCTGTATAGAGGCAATAATCTGAAAAAATTGGCTCCAGGAAGATGAACTTGCCATCAGGGTTAGAGCAAGACTCATTAACAACTTTCAATGTGCAGATGCTACAACCCTGCTTGCTGAAAACAAGGGGTACTGACGTAATTACTGAGGAAGAAAGGCTATAGTCTTTGGTGTAAGTTACTTAACAACATAAAGAAAATAACAGTCTTTAAAACTGGACCCATAAGTAACATCATAATAAATTAAAACTGAAATTGTCAAGGATTCCATTTTACTTGTAAACAATCAAACCCATGAAGAGGCAGCATCCAAGAAATCAAATGACTTAGACAAGAACGAGATGGTGTCTGGCTACCACTAACTGCTCTGAAAGGGATCACGTTAGAAGGTGAATCTTCAACCGTGGGATTAACTCATCACTGTGCCTCAATTTTTGGCCGAACAACACAGGTCTTCAAGGTGAGAAATAACACCAAGAGATATGTTCTCCTTCTTAGAATCTACCATAGGCGAGCAAGAAGGCAGCACCGGTCCAGACACAAAGTTTGGGGGCAGCAAGGGAAAAGTTAAGGGCCAATAGCAAAGGGACACACGGGAAGCAGAATGATTGCTTTTACATTGTGGGGATTTCAAAGGGCAAGAATTACTAGATAGAAAACTATAAACTACAAAATCCCAAGCAAAAATGAAAATAAAATGACATAGTGCATGGGCAAATCTACTACAAAAGACCTCTGAAGTTTTATAAAGCTCAAATGTCACTTTGAAGACTAAAGTGTACCTGATCTAAGCCACTGCATTTTCAATTGCGTCATATGCAGCAAGCTGGACAATTAACGATAAGACCAGAGAATTGATGCATTTGTATGACGGAGCTGCTAAAGAATAATGAAAAGTACCTTGGTCTGCGAGAAACAAATAAATCTTGGAAGAAATACAGCCAAGAGTGCTCCTTAAAACAAAAACAGTCTGACTTCATCTTACTTACTTTGGACACTGTATGTGGAAGGAAGGCCTAATCCCTGGAGAGCATCAAGCTTAGTAAAGTAGGACTTCTACTTAAGAAAGGAAGCCCTTCAACAAGATGAAATGGCACAGAGGCTGTAGAAAAAGGTTCAAACATAGCAATAATCGTGATGTGGCAGAAAACCAAGCCTTCACAGGGCTGCAATTAGTCAGAACTGACTTAAGGGTGCTTAACAACAAATATAATCATTCTTATACCTTTGATTCTATAGATTAGTCTAAATTTTTTAATTTTCTGGAGGGGATATATTTGTATATGAATCTTTTACTAGATATGAACATTATCTTGAAATTCTTAGGAGAGTTATAGATCATTAAAGAAAGATATTAAGAGCAAATAAAATCTGAGCAAAGAGAATTTAAGTCAAAATATAAATAGTTCCCAAAACAACAGAACTCATATCTAATCAACTTTTACGTTTTTTGCTCCTAATTTCACAGATATTAGAGGAAATAAAGTAAAAGGAAACACTAGGTAAAATGGGTATTAGAACACTAGAGAGCACACTCAGATGTAACACCAGTAGATCATAGAAGAGTATTAGACAAAATAAAAAAGGATTATTTATGGCTGTTTTTAGCTAATCAGAATCACTACGTGAATGAAAAGCAAAGCAAGCTGACTTACCCTTGTGCAGCTATCACAGGCACACTCTCACTGTAAGTCTGTCGCCAACACTGCTCGCCATTAGCACCTAAAAAGCGGGTTTTATCTGAAGATAAGACGTTAGAAAGCTGGATTCTTGCAATTCCCAAAAGCAAATCTTTACTCATTTTATCCTTGTGCCATAACTCAACCAGCAATGGGATCCTTAGGGAGAGAAAAACATGTGGTTAGACCTGTCAAGTGTGACCTCGATTCTGTCCTGAAGTAACATCTTTGAATAATCTGAATGTGGTCCAACATTGCTTTGTTACCATACAAGGAATGTCATCTAACACACAATTATTAAGACTCAATTACACAGGTCCTGGTCTTTTCTTAGCCCCTTCTCATTCAACAAAGAAAAACTTTCAAAAACTATGATCCTCAAAAGAAGCTAAGTCACTTGTCCCATCAAACACAGTCTTCCCCAGGATCTCTGTGAGTCATCTTGATCCCTGTCGAGCACTGAATTCCATGACCGGGAGTGGAAAACGGGAAACATGAGCTTTCGGACCCCTCAATTCTTCCAGCAGCTTCTCTGTGACCTCACATCAGCAGCAGCCCCCAGAGCTAGAGCCACAGTAGTCCCCAAAGCTGGCGCTGCTGTCCCCAGAGTTGGCACGGCAGCAGGAAGTAACCTAAGGGCTTTGGTGGGACACTCTGGAGTGCACTTGGGCAGGGAGCACATGGAAGAGCACTCAGGGGTGCACTTGGAAGAGGGCTGGCACTGCTGCTGGTTCAGTGGGCAAGAGGACATCTCGGCAGGACTTTCAATCTGGGTCTAGTGGCAGACAGGAGAACCCATAAATCCTATTTTTAACAAAGTTCAAATATCCAAATTCAGACAAATGATAAGCTAAGCAAATCTGAAAAGATCCCTTATAATAACATGAATCTATAGTGAAAGAAAGGTCATCAACTTTACTAGCAAATTTGTTTCTGGATCTCAAAAATTGCATAAATTGTTAAACTTGTAAAAATTCCTCTTTCTCATATACATAAATTTTAAGAGCGGCTATTCAAGAAAATAATTAATTTCATAAACAGTATATATGTACACACCTTAAGAAGGTATCTTGCAGCTGATGAGGCATAGTTGCAAAATCAAATGCACAGTAAGACTGGGGTAAAAACACTTCCATATTTTTCCGTACTTCTACAGGAGGATTGGTCATAATGGGTGCTGCACTTCCAAAAAATGGATATGAGTACCTAGATGTAAGAAAAGCAAAGTCTTACTACAGTTTCCATATACTATCTATAGCCTTGCATTTAATAAATATGGAAAATCCAAACATGAAGGGCAAATGCCAAAACCAAAAAAAATCCCCAAATCCATTGCTAGAGTCGACTACAACTGAGCAACCCCACTGAACAGAGGAGAGCTGAAATCTGTACGGAAGACAAGCATCTCCTTCTCCCTTGGAGAGGCTGGTAGGTGGACCACTGATCATTTGGTCATCAGGGATCCTCTCCAATCAAATTCAATTGTAAAATGGTAGATACTTTAACTATTTTAAAACCTTAGGGTTTTACTATTATCACCTTCTTTCTAATTTTATAAATATTTTCAGTGCTGACATAGAAGGTTTTTGGAATGTCCAAAATTTGGTATGCTAAGAATATTAAGAAAGAAATAAAGTACGATTTGCTTTAATTGTATAAAAAAAAATTGCAGATATAATCTTTGAGTACTTCTCACAGAAAAGGAGAATTCTGCAATTTGGAATGCAATGACATCAGATGGGAAAGACATAGTCTCCTCACTATATTAATAATAAACAATTATAATTAATAAAGTAAAACTGTAAAAGTGAAATTGACCTGACTAGTTGTACACCAAGCCACGATTATTTAATCTCCGAAGGACATGGCTATTTTTCAACTTTTCGCTCCAGAAACAAAGATTCTGACTTAGAAAAAATAATCAAGAAATATTTGCTGATTGTATGATCCAAAGATGACCATTATAAATTTCAAATATGGTGAGGAAAAAGTATCAGATCAAAAGTTATAAACACCCAATTTGGACGGTGAGAGTCCAAAACTCATCTGGTCAGCCTGAGCCACTGGTAGATCTGCTGTAGCCACAGGCAAGAGTTTCGAACAGCCTGACTGTCAGACAGAGACCACTGCCATCTTGATGATGCTGGATGGAACGCAACACTTGGCCAGTTGTCTATAGACAAGAAAGACCTGCATTTGTTCTGGGTCCAAGTATCTCATATTGGTTCCATGACAAATTTCTTCCCTCGCTTTTTGATTATTGTTGGGGTCTTTTCCTTCTCACACACTGTTACTATTTTTGTCTGTGTACTACTACATTTTACCCTTACCACCTTAGCGCAATTTTGTTTTTTGTTGGGTCTCCCAGCTGAGAAGCACAGGAATGAACGTATAATGATAATTATGGATACAAGGGGATATAGGGAAAATGGGTGGGTGAGTTAGAGAGAGAAAGGGCATTTCAGGAGTAACTAATGAAGACAGAAAGTGGAAGAGAGCATTAGAATAGATTGTGATTGTATGGATCATCTTAAAGGCAATTTGACCATGGGGGAGAGGGAATACTTTAAAATTGATGAGGGGGTGATTGTACAATTCTGTGATATAATTGAATTATCGAACTTCTCAATTAGATGACCTTTAAATTACTTGTGAATAAAATTGCTGGGGGGAAAAATACTTGCTGAATTGGATCTCGAAGCCTAGTTTCCTCTTTAAACAGTGTACTGATCTTTTAAGGGGTACAAAGCCCTCAGTCAATTCCAAAATGAAATAAACAGGGTCACCTGTCTTTGAAGAGAGAGTTAAAGATGGATGCAACCCAAATGTCCTAGTGGTGAATCAAAGCATGAGATAAGGCTACAGCTTCATCACAAAAGTCACTCCAGATTAAACCAAAGAATGTCTGACTGCTGACAAACTTTTTTTTGTACTTTTAAAGTCAACTATAAAGATCTTAAACTGTTCATTTAAAATTTCGGCCTGTACCTTATTCATGCATAAAAATTACTGTTGAATTAATAAATAACTTCAATATCAACTTCAATATTAATAGTAAAAACTGCTTCTCCTACAAGAAACACCATTAACACTATTAACATTGACACAAGTATCTCCGAGCAGTTGTTCATACAGAGTTACAACCCCCTATCCCTGAAATATTGGCTCTGTTAACATCAAAGAGAGAAAAAAAAAGCAAAATTACACATCAGGCTAACAACAGATTAGACTAACTCAAATATCAGGAATGCCTCATGAATTCCATTCTGTGGAGGGAAGCAACAATTTCATACCAAGGCATGCCATGATTACATAAAAATGGTCAAGCTGAGAGAAAGTTAAATAGCCAGTCCTAAAATTATCAAAGCAACAGCAGTGTTTTCATCCATTCTGCATACGAGGTTAAGTGGATCCTAACTTTTTTACCTCGTTTTGGAGTGAGGGGAATGAGGAGCTGATACCACGGGCTCAAGTAGAAAGCAAATGTTTTGAGAATGATGACAGTAACAAATGTACAAATGTGCTTGACACTATGGATGGATGTACAGATTGTGATGAGTTGTACGAGCCACTCCCTCAAAAAAATGTACATACTGACACAGTCTATATGCATATATTATGTTTAGAACTGTATGAGCTCCCAATAAAATAAATACGTAAGCTTTCCCCATTTCCTTGCCTAGTGAACTATGTTTTTCTTACATACTGATTTTGTGTTCTTAAAATGGCCCAAATATCTTTAATATGTGGCACCACTAACCCAATTGCACATAGCAACTCTGTATATAGTTTGCAAAGCTATAAATCTCAACAGAAGTACAAACTTGTCTTTCTCCTACAGAGTGGCTAGTGGGTTTGAACCTTCGACATGGGGATAACAGTCCAATGCTTACCAGATAGCACCACCAGGGCCCATTGCTGGTATAATGTAGTAGAGATTAATGGCAATTAAAGAAAATGTCTTTCTGGCAATAAGGAGAAACAAACGCGAATATTAGTGTTTTCCAGGTCGGCTTATATAAATGTTGCATTTCATAGCATCTAATTTTAGATTTTGTCCGTATGCTTCCATGCTACTGGACAATATTCTAAGCACTCTACAATCAAGACAGAGCAGCAGAAAAGATCATAGGTCAGGGAGGAGAGAAAAGTCTTCAAAAAGAATTAAAGCACACTGCCACTGAGTTGATGCTGACTCATAATGACCTTATATAGGATTTCCAAGACTCTAAGTCTTGACAAGAGCACACTATGCCATCACTCTCTGCTGCCCAGCAGCTGGTGGGTCTGCGGTTAGCAGCCCAATGGCTAACCCACCAGGGGCCCTAAAAGCAGAGAGGAAGGAATAATCATCCCAGTTCTAAAAGCAGTTTACAGCTCCTTGAGAAAAACTGTACTTGTGAAGTAAAAACACTTTTGCTTTTTATTTATTTGCATATTTATTTTTAAATCCTTTTATTGGGGGGGCTCGCACAACTCACCACAATCCACACATACATCCATTGTGTCAAGTACTTTTGTACATTTGCTTCTCTCATCATTCTCACTTGAACCCGTTATCTGCTTCTCATTTTTCCCCTCCCTCCCCACTCTCTTCCTCCCCACTCCTCCATGAACCCCTGATAATTTATGTTTTGTCTTAAAATTTTAAATGAAAGCAGCATTGAAGTAATGATTCTCAACCACTAACAGCAGCATACACAGGACTCTAACAGCAGCATACACACGACTGAAGCTGATTTGGAAAGTCAAGCATTTTATGAATTCAGGATCAAACACAGTGCTTACTCTTTTGATGAACATCATGATATGACTTGCTGAAAGGCAAAAAGCACCACCATAAAAGAACGAGCCATCTCAGAAGCAGGAACACAGAGAGAAAGCCCAGGACGATAAAGGAAGGAAAGTCACCAGAGGGTACATTTGAGGTCGAGGGAAGAGGCTGTGGTATCATAACCATGGGGCAAAGGAGCCAGACCAAGGCCAGAGGCTGAAGCGAGGAGAACATGAAACATGACTCTGGTGTCATTGTGGCATTGGTGTCACAATGGCTAAGCACTCAGTTGCTGACTGATATGTAGGTGTTAGGAACCTATGGTAGCTAAAAGAAAGAAAAGAGTAAGTGATTGGCTCTTTCAAACTGTGGCATGCTTCGTCAATCCTTCTTTTCAGTTACACTGAATTGCTATGAGTTGAAATCAAGGTGACAACAGAAAAAACCTGGCAAATTATTTTAAATACCTACCTATAATTAAGTCAGGCAAAGCAATACTACTTTACCTATTTCATCACCAATGCCAGTCTCCTTTAAGTTGAAGATCATTAGGATCTATATCCTATTGCTTCACAGATTCAACAAATGCCTTAACTTCATTGGTGATATTTGTTCTATGTGAAACAGAAGGCATTTCTGCTTAGAAAATAGTACCGTAAGACATAATCAAATCACACCTTAGTATACAGTTGATTGGAAAGCCAACTTCCAGGTCATGAATGCTCCTTAAGTCTATGGAAAAGCAGAAGTGGTGTGAGGTTGCTGGAACAGCAATCTTCTGCCCTGACGTTGTCTCTGAAGCATGGGATGTAGTCACTGGCTGGACCAGAGCAGATTCTAAATTCATGGCTAAAATAAAAATTTGAGAAAGTGAAAAACTGTTACCAGCTTCTCTTGTTAGTCAAATAATTTAAAATTATCTCATTTAGCTTCAAGAAGAAACTCAAGTAGTTGGTTTAATGAGCATATAAACTGAAGCATAAGCATCTTATAATGACTTGTCAAAACTACCTACATGATTACATAATTAGTATGTTGATTACATGGTTGGTTACATTACAAAATTACATAGTTAAGGATAACTGAACAACCTAGACTTTACCTCCCATTCTAGAAGTGTGTCTACTTTGAACACATACTATACAACCTTTAGTATTGGTGCAGTGATGTGTGACTGCAGCCTGGTGGGCACTAGTTTGCTCTTGGGAGATAGCTGCATATAAATTAGCATCCAAAGGATATATTTGAGATTTATTGAAATACACACATGAATTTTTAAAAAGCAGCTTGGTTACTTTAAACATGTAGTAAACAGCTTAATGAGAAAACTAAAACTTGATCAATCCAGATGTATTTTTCAAGTCTTTCTTGTTATGAATCAGAGGTGTTCAGAGAACAGTCCGAGTCCTATAGCTTCTCAGTGACAAGAGTAGGAATTACAACTCCCAGTCTGCCACTAACCTGATTACAGGATATATCTGTAGAATTCAAAGCAGAGGATGGAAATCTTCATGAAATATGTTAAATATGAATTCTCTCTTACTATTAGGATCAAAAATGATGATTTTATTTTAAAAGGCAGATATTAGCTCGTCTCTAAAATCCCAATGAATTCAAGAGACACATCTTGGGGAAAATCCATTGAAAGGTTATCCTATTAATTATCTTTTAAGTAAGCTATTTTTACTGTGCAAGTTAAATGAAAAAAATCTCTTACCATTTAAAAGCAAATTCTATTATAAAGTCCAGCAGATTATAAGCACTTTAAATCAAAAGTTTGTCTAACATCACACATTATTGTGTTCTGAAACACAATCTTACTGAGCGCTCATGGAAGCTCTCAGTCATGTTAACAATGGCTGCAAATCGAGCCCTGGCAGAGGCAATAAGAGCAAAGTCTCACCTTTGGGGTGTGGATTTGTCTCCTTGTCAAACTGTAAGCTTTCCACTTCACTTTCTGTGGCGTCCTCTTTGGTCGGAGGGGACTGGTTGTGGGGCTGGGCAGGGGGCATAGTTGGTGATTTTGGCACAGGAGGGGGCGTCTCCTTTATGGGGGTCAAAGCTCTCTTCTTCGGGTGCTCTGGTTCGTATTCCTTCTGGGCATTCAACTCAATTAAAGACTAAAAAATAATTTTAAAATAAAGTATGATTTGCAAAGAACTTTTCTTCATAAATAAGCAAAAAACTTGATGTTGCTTTTAATATATATATTAAATATATATACATGCTTTCCCAGTTTAAATAATCCTACTCTATTTTTCTTCATCATTTTCAAATTTTTTTATATCATCTAGGAGCAGAAAAAGGACAGGAGGAATACATGATATCTAGAGTTGAGTACTAAAATGTATCCTAATGGGTAAAAAAGGATATTCAAAAAAATAAATCAGTTGTGTCCCTAGAATGATCTTTCTTACCAGAACAGTATAAGTATATATTCTACTTTAAAAAGAACAACACAGATGTTTAGTATTCATTTCTTTCTCACATTTGTTCCACTGCTGTGAAAGTGCACGTCTACATCTTGTAAAATCTCACTTTTATATATATATATAACTATATATATATATAGTTACTTCATGACCTCCATAAATAGCAGTTCTTTGAAAGAATAGGGCACCCGAGTTTAGAAAGGGGGATGGTGTATATTTTTATTAATAGCTAATCAAAACATTATAATTATCCATTACTGTTTTAAAAACTGGCTAAATAAAATATGAATATAATATTAAAGTACCAATGAACCAAAAATCTTAAGTCCTGTGAATCAGAAAGATGTCATGAATGCAGATTCCCAGTAACTAGGTCAAAAAATATCCCATTTCACCAGAGTTCTTTTTCTGTCACAATCATTAAAAATGAGGGGAAAAGGTTTCTACTATGTGGAGAATGTCTCAAAAGGTTAAACAGACTCTGAATACAGCCATTTATAAAAATGCAACAGCTGGAGCCACAGCACTTTTCACAAAGTTATTTTCAGAAAACCCACCATGGCCAGCCCACTCAAGCCAGGTTGATTCTGGCTGCCAGGGGCCCAGGAGGGCGAGTGCAACGCTCTCTTGGGCTTGCAAGGCTGTCTTTAGGGAAGCTGACTGCCACCTCTCTGCTCCGCAGAGCAGCTGGTGGGTTCCAAGCAGCGACCTTTTGACCAGCAGCGAAGTGCTGTAACTGCGGCAGCTCCTCCCTTACAAAATCTAGCGAGGGCGTATACAGACAATAATGCACCAGGGGACCAAAAACCTTAAGACACCATTAAACTGTTATCCACTCTGCCACAGGGGCTCCTCCTTGCCAAAAGGAGGCATCATGCACCTGAGGCCATTCATTCATAGGCATACCCTTCTACTAGGTAACTCTTCCGAAGGTCAACTTTCCTGAGGAAGCACGAGCAACATGGAGAAGCTGTGCCAGCAGAAGCGATAGAGAAAGAGGGTCGCTACTTGCCTGGCTATCGATGCCTTCTCTCTGCAGAGCTACCGACACTCCCACGGTTGGGGCCAGCTCCACGGGAATAGGTGCAAGCTTTTGTTTGGCTCGATTTGGGGGGTCAAGGGTAAAAGCGCCCTCAACTGTGACTGGGTGGTGGTTGATTTCTGTACTGCCCTTCTTAAGTAAGCCAGCTAATGGTATTTCAGTGCTTCCAAGCGACTGGTCTCCACAACAGAGATGGATCTAATATGAAAGGGGAAAAAAAAAATTAAAGTTGGACCTTTAATCTTCTTCTCTCTCCTAAATATGTAGAGTCAATAGTCATAAAATGTTTAAAGAGTAGGAAAAAACAACAGGATGGTGCAAATCAGCAACTGCACAAATAATCAATAAGCCTGGATATAAAACAAAGTTTATTACAGTCTCAATAATGAAACAATTAACCTCTTTTTCAATTTGTCTTTACTATACGAGAGGGTACAAAAAAACATACCTGGATATGATGTGATGGGGATAGTGCATTTGGAGTTCGTCCTACCAGTTCAGACTTTTTAAATCAAGCTCTCTATTTTAGAGGTTCTGAAAAGATTGTGTAAACATGGACGATAAAAAAAGGTTTGATTTGAGACAGATGGGGGACTGATTTTGCCACAATGACAATGCACCTGCTCATGCCATCTCAGTGCACAAGTTTTGGGCAAAAATTAAAAAAAAAAAAAAAAAAAACCAGCATGCCTCTCTTGCCCCACTCACTTGGCTCACCTGACCTCGCTCCATGAGACTTCTTTTTGTTTCCCAGAGTAAAGAGAAACTATGAAAAGACAGTGATTGGGCAACATAGAAAAGATGAAGAAAAATAACAAGGGAGGTGCTGTCAGCCATCCAGACAGAGGAGTGTGAAAAATGTTTTCAAGAATGAAATCACAGAAGGCTGGCCCTGGTGGCACAGTGGTTGTGTGCGGGACTGCGGCCCACAGGGTTGGTGGTTCAAATGCAGCAGCAGCTCTCCAGGAGCAAGGTTGGGCTTCCTACTCCCACCAAGGCAGTGATGCCATGAAAAAAAAAATGAAATCACAGATTTGACAAATGTATTAAGTGTAATGGAGAGTACTATGAAGGTGATAACTTTTTCTCTTCTGGCCATTTTGTGAGCTATGGTTTTAATACCTTACTATATCACCATACACATATAAGTTGTGTAATAAAATAAAAAAATTAATCTTTATATATCAGCACGTGTAGTTGGAAAAGTATATTTTACCTACACTAAAGGGTTGAAAATGGCACACTGAGATGTATTCAAAAAAGGATGCATGACCAGGGTTTAGCGTACTCAGTTGGAAAAACACAAGAGACGACACTGGAGGTCATCGCACACAAAGCACAGGTTCAAGAGAAAGTCGGGAAACTCTGAATTCAGATAAGCGATAAGTAATCAACTATGAAATAGTTTTTAGCTCTAATGAAAGCAGTGTCAGAAGTTCAGGGAAACATGTAACAAGTTTGTCGTAAACACCACAACATAAGATGTACATTTTTAATGGGTTGAAGAGAAAGTATTCTCATGACTTAAATGCACACTAGAATGAAACTAATTACAGGGAATGAAAGTAATCAACATCATAAAGGTAGAGAAGACTGAAGTTTTCAAGGACCTCATTTACTTGGATCAACAACGAACACTCAAGGAAGGAAGAATCAAGAAATCAGATGACATGATGGAATGGGCAAATCTGCTGCAAAGTCCCACCTTCGGCTTTAAAAAAGGAAAGGCGGCATGTTCAATTGCCTCATATGCATGCAAAAGCTTCACAGTGAGCAAGGAAAATTGAAGAATTGTTGCCTTTCGATCACAATGCTGGTGACAAACATTAAACATGACGTGAACTTCCGGAATGAACAAATCTCTCTGTCTTAGAGGAAGTCTGACCAGAATGACCCTCAGAAGCAGTGCAGTGGGGGAGACTTTGTCTCGCGTGCTTTGGGCACGTTATTAGGAGATGAGTTCCTGGGGAAGAATAGCATGCTGGGTTAAATAGAGGGTCAAAGAAAAAGAGGACGATCCTCAGTAAGATGGACTGACACACAGGCTAGAATAATGGGGGCAAACCTAACAACCACTGTGAAAATGGCTCAGAACGGGACAAGGGTTAGTCTGCTGCACACCGGGTTGCCATGAATTGGAATGAACTGCACAGCAGCTCACACCACCACCACCACATTCAGAAAGTCAGTCCTTCGGGTTCAGAATTGATGTATTACACATGAACTAGTTCAAACTGCTGAAGCCGTGCTTTTCACCGGTGTAGTCTTGGACTATTTAGTTTACTCCTCAAAAGTTTATTTCTACTAAAACTTTCTTCTATTTCCACCATATGTTCTCAATATAAACAGTCTAATTTTTTATGCTACCAATGACCATGTTAGGTCTGTATTTCACTAAAATTTTTTTTAATAAAATATTTTTATTGGGCGAGTCCTGGTGGTGCAGTGGTTGTGTGTGGGACTGCAGCCCACAAGGTTGATGGTTCAAATCCAGCAGTAGCTCTCCAGGAGCAAGGCTGGGCTTCCTTCTCCCACCGGGACAATGATACAAGAAGAAAAAATTGGGCTGAGCCCCGGCGGCGTAGTGGTTGTGCGCGGGACTGCGGCCCACTGGGACGGAGGTTCAATTCCAGCAGTGGGGCTGGGCCTCCTACTCCTACCACCGGAGAGCCGTGATGCCCAAAAAAAAAAAAAAGAAGAAAAAATTATATATATTTTATTGGGAAGCTCTTACAGCTTTCATAACAATCCACACATCAATTTTATCAAGCACTTTTGTACGTATGTTGCCATCATCATTTTCTTTTTCTATTTTTTTAAAATCCAACCAATCCTTTTATTATTATTATTAATAATCCTAAATACAGTCAGATCTTTGTGTATTAAAGTAGAACTTTATTTTTTTCAAGTAGTCTGATATCCAGTCTTAATGCCAATAGGGGTACAACTCTAGCCCATTCTTCACAAAGCAGATAATCATTTTTTATAAAAAATCAGGTCCTATCACTTCCAGCTTTAAAAAACAAAAACAATAGCTTTCCATTGCAGCCAGAACAAAAGCTCAAGCCTAGGTTTTGACCTAGAGCCTTCACAAGTAGGCTCTGGCTATTTCTCTGACCTTCTCTTGTACTATTTCCTCCTATGGACAAGATTCTAGCACACTGAGCCATCTTTATGCTGCTCAGAGATCTCCGCTAGTTCTTCCTGCCTCCCAAGCCTTTGCATGTCTCCTTTATCTGGAATGCCCTTTCCTGGATTTTCTTCGTTCCCCATTCAAGTCTCAGTTCAAAGACTTTTATTATCAGGCATTATAATGTGACCTCATTTCTAATGACTTTTTAAATCATTTTATTGGGGGCTCATACTACAACTCCCACCCTAGTGACCCCTTGATAAACTATTAAGTTTTTATTACTTTCATCTATTACACCATCTGCTGCCTTCCTTCATCCACATTGTTCATCTGCTTGGGGTCAGGATAGGAGTGGTGTTATATGTCAATCATTGTGATTGGTTCCCCTTTCTCCCCGCCCCCCTTCCACCTTCCCCCCTGCCCTCATTGTATTACTCCTCCCATAATTGGTCCTGAGGAGTTTATCTGTCCTGGATTCCATGTGTCAAGAGCTCATATTTGTACCTGTATACATGTTCTGGTCTAGCCTGGTTTGTAAGGTAGAACTGGAGTCAGGATGGGTTGGGGTGGGGGTAGGGGGGTGAGTATTAAAGAGCTAGAAAAATGCTATAAGTTTTATCAGTTCTTTACCATTTTAATATTAGTTATATCAAGCTTCATTAAAAACAGAACAGTAATATTCATTTTTTAAAGTGTCTAGTCTAAAAATATGTCTTTACTCAAGCACAAGTTTGAGATACTTGTCTCATCTTTTTGCTTGTAAAGGGTATAAACAAAAGAATCTAGAATATGCTCGCAGTGCCTCTGGCTATTGTTTCCATGAGCACTAATGAAACCTTAGCTGTACCCACAGCCAAGGCACAATTTTATGAAATAATGATAGTAATGCTTCTTTTTTCTCAATAACTGGGAAAGCGTATGTCCCTAAACCCTAAAGTAACTGTCATGCCAATAACTTCACTGAGTCAGCAAAATCTGTACATATCTAAGATGTTGTGGTAAGATGGTGTACACTATCAAGTAGACTAGAATTTAAATGTCCCTGTTGTTAGTTATGTGCCCTTGAGTCAGTTCCAGTCCATAGCACAACTGAACAAAATACTGTCCCGTCCTGGTGTTTGCGGCAATGGGTCAGGCCATCTTGCCAGTTCCTTCCTCCCCTTTGCTGGCTCTCTGCCTTATCAAGTGTGAAGTCCCTCTGATCGCTCCTGACTATGCCCAAAGTACGTGAGACCCAATCTCTCCCTCCTTGCCTCCACAGAGCACTCTGGCCTTCCAACTTCCTAGACAGACCTGTTTGTTCTTTTAGGAGACCAGGACTTATGGTAGATTTGTAGAATTGTGGTGAATCAGGGTACATTCACTATTCTTTGCCAGCACCACAATTCAAATGCATCAGAGTATATCCAGAACATTTAAAAAATGTTTTAATTTTTTTTAATTGGTACAGTACTCACCTGTATTTTAGACTGAAGAACCAGGTAAACACGAAGAACTTCTACACTGCTGCGTATGCGAACAGATGCTCTCTCCGGCTCAAAGTTTGGGTTGATCAAATCATTGAAGGGCTCATTTGTAACATCATTTCCCAATAAAGAATAGTAAAAAAAAAACTCAGGTTGTCTTTCTGGAAGTTTCATGGTACATGGAATTAACTAAAGATTTAAGGGCAAGAAAAGCATATTACTTTCTAAATCACTAACAATATATGAGGCACTTCATTAAGATCTGATAAAATTTCTGAGTTTTTAAATTCAAGTTCTTAAAATTAACACCGAAATGAAACTTCCAAATCTCTAGTTAATACCAAGTTACTAATTCAACTAGTTTTTTAAAAATTTGTCTTTGAAAAGGTTTTACCTTCTTCAGCCTGTCCTTAATATGATTGTTTTGGGAAAGAAACCAACACTTTAAATTCTGCTATCTTTATTTTCACACGTTTCCAGGAGATAATGGAACAATTTCATTATTTTTTAATTCCATTTTTCTATGAATTTCTTGTTGTTCCCTCATCTTTCACATAATTCTTACGCCACCATCACAGGCTTCCTACATGGATAAGAAGGGTACTTTGTTTTGTTAAATCTTAGCGTGGGCACTTTACACTGTCTTAATCCATACAAAAAATTTTATTAGCTATTCTGTATTCAGAGTGTAATTCAAAGAAATTTCATTATCTTTTATTTTCTTTCACAATAAGAAAAACAATAAATGTTTCAAGAAATAAAGATAACTGTGTATCCCATAGTACATTTAATATAAATAACTTCCATTATTGGATCTAATTCTTTTTAAAATCATATCTCCTGGGTATTAGGGTTTTTAATCCTTCATTCTCAACATTAAAAAGAGAGGGAGAAAGAGAAATCACTGATATTACTACACCATCTTATTTCAAACTCACTCCTGCACACTACAAGTTCAAAGGATGCCACCAGTCAGTATTTTGCACTGAAGGAGATGTGTTTTTGGTTTGCTTACTTATTATAAGTATTTTCCCATACTTGAATAAGAATAAAAATTAAGTGGATTTTTTTTTTAAATCTATGGCTTATCTGTAAAGAATTGAAAACAGCAAATAAGAAGTAATAAGTAGGGCTGAGCCCCGGTGGCGTAGTGGTTGTGCGCGGGACTGCGGCCCACTGGGACGGAGGTTCAATTCCAGCAGTGGGGCTGGGCCTCCTACTCCCACCACCGGAGAGCAGTGATGCTCCCCCCAAAAAAAAATTTAAAAAAAAAAAAGACCAAGTAGTATCAAGAGACAAATGGCCCACTTTAATTTAAATGAAAAGAGCAAAGAGTCTACCAGAAAAATGTGTCCCAACAAGCTACTTTATATTAGCCAATAGAGTATTCATTTGAATGAAACCCAATGGTCAATTACCATAATAAACCTCTGCCATACAAGTGTAACTTCTAACATAACAGCAACTCCCACCCCACCTCTACCTCACTGTCATTGAGGAGACTCACAGAAGCTGGAGGAAACACCAAGCTCACTGCCACTGAGTTGATGCCAATTCACAGCAGTCCTCTAGGACAGGGGAGAACCGCGCCTGTGAGTTTCCGAGGTTGTGACGTCCTTCTCCCACAGAGGGCTGATCGATTTCAACTTTATGGTTTACAGCCCTACTTGTAACCACTTTCCTGGAAAACTAAAACTGCCCCTGTGGGTTTCTGAGACTGTAACTCTTTATAGGTTTAGAAGTAGAAAGCCTCTTCTTTCTCTGATGAGTCAGCTAGTGGTTTTGAACCGCTAACCGTGCAGTTAGCAGCCCAATGAATAACTCAATAGGCCGCCAAGGCTCCTTAACTTCTCACATAAAAACTAAAAATTGAATGTCTTACTTAGGTTATCTCATTCCCCATTCACATCTGCAAAGTCAGCAGTATCAAAAGAGACAAAAGAAAATCAAACTTTGAAAAGGTTAAGGGAAGTGCCAAATTTAAAGGGCTGGTAAGATTCCAACTCAATTCTATCTTATTCTAAGCACAAGAGGAATGGAGCATAACAAGAGGCAATGGAGCATAATACGGGAAGAGTAGTGAGTGTGGAACATGACCTTGAAGTTAGAAACATTTGGGCCACTTATTAGCTGTACCTCCCTAGGACTCAGTTTCTTCATTTCTAAAACAGCAACAATAATCCCCTAAAGTTGTTATAGGATTAAATGTCACATATGCAAAGCATTTGCATCAAATCTATTGCACAGAAAACCCAGTAAGTGACAGAGACATACTAATAATTATGTCACTCCTCTTTCTGGAATACAGAAAATATTAAAAATGAAACAGCAATTTAAAATGTTTTACAAGCATACTAAAAGTACATTAAAAAACAAAAGAGGATTGCTTCGTTAACTGAAGTGTAGATGGCAGTGTTCTGCTGTGATTAATAAATAAAACAGAGGGACAAGTGCCTTTACCTAAATCAAAATGGCATATTAAGCTATGACATCTGCAGGCAAGATCAGTGCAGAGGAGGAAAATAGGTAATTGAGGGACAAAACTGAGGGTATATCCATACACCAAACTCACTGCCACTGAGTCAATATATCAAGTTGTAATAAGGGACTAGCAAGCAATACCAAGTTAAAAAGGAGGATAACAAAGCTGCTCAAAAAGCACGTTTATAAAAAGTGCTCTTGCTGGAAAGCGCAAATTTAGCAGAGCAATTTAACATTTCCTGAGAAAATTTGTTAAGTGATAAATCTGGCAGATCAAGTAAAATTGAGGTCCCTAGTTATCTGCCAAAGAAACCCTGGAGGCACAGTTAAATGCTTGACTGCTAGCTGAAAGGTCAGTGGTTCGAAACTACCAGCCCTTGCCCAGGAAAAGGATGTGGCAGGCTGCAGCAGTCCTTGGAAAGCCTAGGTGGCCGTGGTACTCAGCCCTAAGGTGGCACTCAGAGTTGGAAGTGACTTGTGGGCGATGTATCCATGAATCGGGTGCCATGGGCTGTGAGCTTCCCTGCACATTCTCGCTGAGTGTACCAAGACTGTGAGGCCCAGATTTTTACCCAGGTCACTCCCCAGATTTTCTAAGCAGCTGGTAACATGTCCTCCAGGCCTGCTTACTGCTTACCATAAAAATGTTGGACTCTCCCAGCCCAGTGTTCCACAGCTGCAACCTGCCCACTACATATAAGCAACTATGGGGTGCCTCCGTGTGACCACCATCCCCCACCCCATAGGACTTGGTTTTTAGAGAGTTGAAGGGAATTTCTATTACATTTTCTTTTGCCTTGCCAAGAGTAATAGACTTCTCTGTCTCTAACCCAAGAATCTTACCTTTTCGGCAAGCATTCTCAAAATAGTAACAGGCTACGTTGTTAACTTGTCAATAAGGTAAAAACCTGATCCCAAACCCACAACCATTAAAGCTATCACCTGGCTAGCATGCTCCCAACATTGCAAAGTTCTCCAAAAAATTAATTAATCAAGACTGTTAAAAGAAAATTCCCTTTCATGCCAGTACTCACAATTCCACAGACAACAATACTTAACTGGTATTCCTCTACATGCTAATATATTTTATTTACTCTCTAACTACTATTTCATCAAGACCATCCAAATCTGCATTTTTTTGGTTCTTTTTTCCCCTTACATGAAATTGCTTTCTGGTATGAAAAACAAACACATCAACAAAACATTTTTTAAAAGTGAAAATGTTACTAATCTTT
Organism: Nesogale talazaci; assembly: GCA_004026705.1. NCBI lineage: Eukaryota > Metazoa > Chordata > Mammalia > Afrosoricida > Tenrecidae > Nesogale > Nesogale talazaci. The sequence goes on from PVJH01002814.1 coordinate 85,628, forward strand.
TTGATGCTTCAGAGGAAACAAAAAAATCATCTTCAAATTCTTCATAAATCATTAAGAAGTACAGGTCTCACCTGCTCCAGCTGGGTGGCGAATGCTATGGTCACTGACATAATGAAGGAGTCAGTACAATACTCTGCTGGTCCAATCTGATGGTAGCCTCCCTCCTCATTCAGCACTGCCACAAGGTCCTTGGGGTCAAATCCAGAGAGGCTAACAGGTACTTAACACAAGAAAACGTAATTTAACTCATGGAGTTTAACATAGTCCATCACAAGAGTTTTTAAAGCTAATCAGACATTTCCATTTGCTCAGCAGTTTTCCGGGATATTACTATTATCGCCAAGGACCTGGGGTGGGTAGTAGGTTACACATTTGGTCAGCAGTTTGAAACTACCAGCTGTTCTGCAGGAAAAAGAGGACGCTTTCTACTCCCACAGAGACTGGCCACGTAACAAACTCACAGGGACAACTCAATTCTGTGCTAGAATGGCTGAGTTGCAATCAATTCGATGTCACTTGAGCTTGGAATCATCTAAATAAAGTGTCCTTTTCTATTTTCACATTCTCCAAAGCATGCCTCTAAGTAACATTTTCTTTTTATGCTAGAGTTAACGCTAAAATACATTTTATTAAAACTTAATAACTCTTAATAAACCACAGAAAAGAGGCATCTACTAAGGGTTTTCCTGAGGGAGTTACACTAAGTTGGGAAGTGAAGCAGCAACAAGAGTGGGCCAGGAAAAGAAAAGTGCATGAGGAGGGAATGTGAGCATGAAGAGTGCTCCTCCAAGCGAAAGAACAGCAGGCACAAAGCACACCTCGTGGCTACGGAACAGAAAATAGACAGGTGTGCCCGGAGGTGGATGCACATGAAGACACAAGGATGGGGAGCTAAGCAAAGGTCGGATTCTAATGGGTATTCTAGAATTTAAGGGTGAGACATGGATAGCTTTCTAATAAGGAAAAATCATAAAACAATTTTGAGAAGCAAATCAATATAACCAAATAAGCTCAAAGTAGAAAAAACCTAGGGATAAAGATTGTGCAAATTGGTCAAGCACACTCACATGTATACAACTAAAACAAGAGACTATGTCCAGTGTCGAAAAGGCAGAAAAGTGGTTACTCCCAACATTGGTAAGGACAGACCTCTTTTCCAGAAAGTATTCTAAAACAAATAACATGCTAACTGGAGCACCCCTGAAAATACGATCATAGTTGAACACAGAGACCGTGGCACAGAGACTGTAGTTCCAAACACACTCTGTCATTCATTAGCAGAATGGGGGAAATATACAACCTCCTTTGGTCTCTATTTTGTCTTCTATAGGACTTGTTAGAGGGATGCTGAGATCAAATTAAATAATGAAAGTAAAATACTAACCACGCTATCTGATTCATCAAAACCGAATTCACAGCCATTATTCATAGCAACCCTACAGGAAAGGCTAAAACCACCCCTGCTGAGTTTCCGACACTGAGACTCTTTAAGGGTGTAGAGAAAGTCCAACGTTCTTCTGAGGAGCAGCTAGGGATTTGCAGTTGAAAAGATTGAGCAATGGTTTCAAGCTGACAGAGAATCTAGAGACATGGAAATCACATGTTCTAGCTCACTGTAAACTAGATCTTTTGGATTTATCTTCATGGAAGGTAAGAGCTATCACTGAAGTCCTAATGCCCTCTCTTAAGGTATTTTAGGTAGACAAATTAACCCCAAATGGTACAGGGGAAAAAATTCTTTATATTTCTCAACTTTATAGTAAGTTGGAGGAAATTTCACAATAGGAAAAATGGTAAACTTTGAACATTAAAAAAATAACAAAGGTTCTGGAAAGTGATTTTGAAGTTCTTATCACACTCTGGCAAAATATATCTCAGATTTTCAGATTTCCCATCTCTTGAGTGTGTGGTTAACCCGAGTGACATGCTGGGTCACACATTGAGTTCCATGGGGAAAGATGAAGCTTTCTGATTCTGTAAAGACTTACAGCCTTGGAAACCCAGAAGAATAGTTCTGCCCTGCCCTGTAGGAATGACTCGGAAGTGATTCCACGCCGGTGACTCCGACTTTGGCTAAGACAAGACAGTCAAATGAAGATGACTGGAAAGTAGATGGATGTCTGCTTCAGAAGGTCTGGGTGGGGTCTTTAGCAACAAGAGCAATGAAAGCTAAGGGAATAACCTGAGAGCACAATACAGAATGGGACAAGACAAACTCTCCTTGATACTTAATACTCAATACGTAAAAGTTGGCCAGAGAAGTTTAAGGAAAAACAGCTTCTGTCAAAATTCTGAGCTATCATTTCCATGATCTCACTCTGAAAGGCAATTTTCCATTTACAATTAAACGTTACAGATAAGACACAGATTTTATATATTTACTATTCTGATCTAAGAATATTCAAGGGCACTTCAAAAAGTTTGTGGAAAAATTCCATTACCTTTTAATGTCCTTTCCTTTGCACTTTTTGAAATCTTTTCCATTATGCCCAATGTACAATGAGAATTACTAATTTCATATGAAATTTCACTATTTCCTCCTATCTGAAGATGTTTTTGATTTCTAAAAGAACTGCCTTTTCCACACAAATGTTCACAGGAGGTATAACCCCAACATATTCAAGTGGGATAGGACGTTAGAGATCATCTCATCCTATTTCATCATTTTATCCAAGTGAAAATTAGAAGATAAAGACATTTTAAAAATACACAGGTTTTGGGCTGAGCCCTGGTGGCGTAGTGGCTGTGCGCGGGACTGCGGCCCACTGGGTTGGAGGTTCAAGTCCGGCAGCAAGGCTGGACCTCCTGTTCCCACCATCAGAGGGCAGTGATGCCCCAAAAAACAAAAAAAATATATATATACAGGTTTTCTTAAAACTACAGTTAATAAACAAAGAACAGTCTAAACATGTTAGACTTTCTTATATGCATTCTGAGATGAAAAATTTCCTAAATATAATTTTTTAAAAAACAAAATAGATTCTTCATTTTATGAATTTAGAGAAACACTCTTGATTCTAAGATGCAAACAAGGACCAAGAGCAACCAGTTTTACCTGTGCAACAAAGTCACAATATTTATCTGATGCCCAGAGTCAAATAAGCATTGACTCCCATAGTAGCCCCACTTCCTAAAGTTCTAGTTGAAAAATGAGACTTCACAAATGATGTCTTTGGAGTAGATACACAAACCTTTGCCATCTCGAGGGGGTGCTCCCTTTGCCTTGAAAGTATCAGCTGGTGCCTTTGTATCTGTTTCCAAAGAAATGCTTATCTGTATTTCAGACTTGAACTTGGTGTATTTGTTACTCAGCAGTTGGTACCATTTTGGTGCCTAGGAAAAAACAACATACTTTAATAGTCAATAAAGGAAGAAACTGGAGATATCATCTATAGATTTCCTATTGCTTAGTACTTTCTTCATTTTTAAATGATCAAACCTCCCCCACCAAGCCCCCATTTCTCATAGACATATTAATCTTGCTTAGGAAGTCTTCCATTTAATTTCCCTTTGAAAAAACTAAAATAGAAATTCAGATTATCTTTTTTATATTTTTATGCTTCAATGGGTATACAACTAAAGAGAAAAAACAAAAATATTTATTTTTACCTTTGGCCTAAACCTTCACTCTCACTTCATTCCTTGAACAACTATAAACAATTACCAATTGCGAATTTCCCTAATCCCTACTGTTCCTGCCCAATACATTTCCAACTTGTTCCACTTTATATCAAAATAGGTAGGTTTAGTGGTAATAAAATATTAAAGGAAAGGTCTCACTGTAGAGTTCTGGGTAATAAACCATGTATTTGATTGATTTGGGAACGGAAAGGTCTCCTCATAGAGTGAAGTATCATAACGCTATTGGCTAGCAAACACAAGTCAGATCAGACTTAAAGGGCCATGGTGAAAACTTTATTTTCATCTCTGGGGTAATGGGGACATTCAGGAGAATGTGGTCTTCTTTTGTTCAGGATAAAGAAATGGAACAAATGTGCATCAGTAAACTTTAACTTCTTATGTCAGGAAATGGAAAAGCAGAAAGCAGGGGACCAGTTAGAAGGCTACAGTGATAGTCAAGGTGGAAATGATTTAGGAGGGGTGGGAGATGTGAAAACGCAGAGAAGTAAATGGTCAGGAGAAATAAATCAACCAGAAGGTAGGAAAGGGAGGTTCCAAGGTTCCTCTTCGTAGCTTTCAGAGCTGGAGGAAGAGTCAACATGCATCAAAGGCAGTACTCCTTTCTTCTGAAAGAAACCTCAGGAATTGAACATGCTGAACTTGAAGCAATAGCAGCGTGAAAACAGGGGTAAGATTATAGAGGATTTTCTTTGAGAAAGATCCAAAAAACTGGCTGAGCCCCGGTGGCATAGTGGTTGTGTGTGAAACTGCGGCCCACAGGGTTGGCGGATACAAATCCAGCAGCAGCTCTCCAGGAGCAAGGCCGGACTTCCTACTCCCAGCAGGGCAGTGATGCCAAAAAAAAAAAAAAAGAAAAAAAAATCCAAAAAATCGAACTGCCAGTGAGCTGATGGCGACTCACAGCAACCCTCTGAAGCCTTTCTGAATTTTGTGCATCTTTATAGAAGATGTACCGCTTCACTTTTTGGTTAGCAGTTCAATGCTTCCGCAACATCGACCACCAGGGCTCCTGGTCAGGAAAAGAGTTCTAGATTGGGGGAATGTTGGGTGTTTTCCATGTGAACTCATAAAACACCAGAACTGCCTTTTCAACGCTAGCCCATGATCTGTCAGATCCACTATTCCATGTTAGTTTGTTCTCAAAATTCTGATATCTCCTGGAAACAATCAACTAGCACTCATTGACAAAAGGCCTTCAACGGCAATACCTGCTTTGTTTCTTGAGCAGTTCTTAAATCCAGAACAATGTAACCTATGATTTCCTTGGCTGAAGATGAGGGATCCAAGGCAAAACACTGGAGCTTGATGGGGGTGCGCTGTAACCTGTAACAAAATATTAGGATATATTACATAGGGCTGAGCCTGGTGGCGTAGTGGTCGTGCGCGGGACTGCGGCCTACTGGGACGGAGGTTCAATTCCAGCTGTGGGGCTGGGCCTCCTACTCCCACCACCGGAGAGCAGTGATTTCCCGCCCCCCAAAAAAAAAAAGATATATTAAATAGATTTATTATTTTGTATTATTGAATTTTTATATTGTTTATTATTGAATTGGCTTTCCTTTAGCCTTTTCAAGTGCCTTCTATTATCAAGTTGACTGTCATTCTGTTAGATAAGCTATTTTCACTCTTTATTTTCTGAGGAAAAACTCATCACCTGAGGAACTATAAATAATATACAACCATTGAGGATTTTATAAAGCATATAAAAATTTTAATCACTCTTGTATATGAGGCTATCATGAAGGGTAATGCTTCTCGAACTTCTGTAATATACAGAACTCTTTTAAAGACAAAAATCTATCATGAATCAAGGGAATTGATTTTAAATAAGTATTCCTAAACTGTTTAAATGCAACTAACACTAACTGCCATCGAGTCAATTCTGACTCATGAGAACTCTACAAGACAAGGTAGAATTTCCCTCATGGGTTTCCAAGGCTGTAACTCTTTATAAGAATAGAAAGCCTCATCTTTCGGGGTGGATGGTGGTTTGGAAAGACAAACCCTGTAATTAGCAGCCCCATTTGTAACTAAACCACCACGCCATCAGAGTTCCTTTCTTATACTGTTACCAACATATAAACTATAAATTTGCATACACTTGGATTGGTATATGTCTTTACTGAATATATTCTCGAAAAATACCCAAAATAAATAATTTACAAAGGAAAGAACAGTCACCTATGCTGATGAAGTGCTTTTCTGTCAATTTCCCACGCCAACTCAGTAGCAAATTCTGGCTGGTCAGTGTGGTCCACAGGATCAGTAGCCAGCTGCTCTCCATCAAACTTTGCTTCTACTACCAGCATATGCTTTGGACGTTTAGGGAAATGGCGACCTGGAAGAATAAAACTACATACGTTAATTGAAGCTGCATAAAAGTCTACTGGGGTTATTTATTCAATGAGAGGGCTTCAAAAAGTTTGTGTAAAAACAATTAAGATATAGCAGTGTGGCAGTTACATAATCTCCTGTCAACTTGTGAAGGGGTGGAGACTAGCCTGTCAATCAGGCCAAAGCCAATGAGACCTCTGTGTGCGCATGGCCTTCTCCTAAGGATTCTGGGAACTCCTGTATTCCTCTCTGGAGGTGGGGACACTCTCGGCTTCATCTTCCTGCTGACAAGTCACGTGGAGGTACACTGATGCAGCCAGAGACCTGGAACTGGGGAGCCATGTGGAGACTCAAGCCAACACTCAGAAGCTTCCAATACCACTGGATCCAAAAGACTTTCCACCCACTGGCCTGTGATTTTCCTGCATTCAGCATCATTGCCTAGTTGTGTGCGTCTAAAGAGGAAGTTATGGACTAGTATTGACATATGGTGTAATATAAGACTAATGGATTGATCTGGACCGGGCTAGGATGCTTTCTTAACGTGCACTTACTCCTTGATACAAAGTTCTCTCGTACACACAGGTGTCTATGAATTTGTTTCTCTGGTCAACTCTGACTAACAAAAGCAGAATTTCCTACAACATTTTTGAAGACCTTTCATGTTTTTGAATTTGACATTTTAAGGGTGGTTGACTTATTTTACATTATATGCTATCCAAAAACATACTAACAAATTCAAATTTACACACTAACCAGAGGAAGACATAGAAGATTTTTACAAACTTCTATTGTCTGAAACCAATCAAACATGCAATCAAGATACATTGGCAATTACTGGTCATTTGAATGCAAAAATTGGAAACAAAGAGGAAGGTTCAGTAGTTGGAAAATCATGGCCTTGGTGAGAGAAACAAAGTTGGTGATAGAAATGAGATGATAAAATTGTTAAGACCAACAACTTCTCATAGCAAATACTGCTTTTAACCACCTAAGAGGCCACTATACCTATGTCCTGCACCGGATGGATTGTACAGGAATCAAATTTACTATGTCTACTGAAGAAATGATGAAGAAGTTATCATCAAACAGAGCATCAACTACTCTATTGCAAATGCAGATAAAGCTGAAGGAAATCAAAACAGGTCCATGTGATTCCAAGCATGACCTGGACTCTGATACCACCTGGACTGAAACTCAGCGATCATCTCAGGTGCAGATGTGTTGCTCAGAACACCAGTGACCGAAAATAGAGGACATTAAGAACATCATTTAAAAACACAAAGGGCAAAATGGGTGTCAGAAAAGATTCTGGGTTTTTTTGTTGTTGTTTTGTTTTGTTTTTTGGGGCATCACTGCCTTCTGGTAGTGGGAAGAGGAGGCCCAGCCTTGCTCCTGGAGAGCTGCTGCTGGATTTGTACCTCCAACCCAGTGGGCCGCAGTCCCACGCACAACCATTACGCCATCAGGGCTCAGCCCAGAAAAGATTCTGAATCTTGCTCTCGAACATCAAATAGCTAACACAGTGAGATGTAGTCAATTAGCCATAGCTCCTTTTGTGATATATTAATTCTGGACTCTATGCCTGTGATTATAATCCCATTTTAAAAGCTGTCCTGTGCTATAATGAACTGTATAGATACAACTGTTTAAAGACTGCAACTTTTTTTTTTAAACTGTAACTCTATGCAGGAAGACAAAACCTTCACTTTCTCCTTCAGAGCAACTGGTGGTTTTGAACTGCTGACCTGGCTCTGTTAATAACCCAACTCAGTAAGCACTACGCGACTGGTGCTTTTGCTAGTAGACAGGATTCTGGTAAGATCAAGATCTAACTTTAGTAAAGGGTGTGGCACCCTCTGTCTCCATGGGGGCATCATTAAGACAACTTTTACTGGAGGGTGTGACTTAAAACACCATCCTTTCACCCCCATCAAAGCCGTTACTCAGTATAAAAGAGCCATGTAGGACACAGAGAAACCCGTCAGGCCCATTGCATGAAGCTGTCCAAGATCTCTGTCTGAAGTGGCCGGCAGTTGCTGTCACTGGATGCAGCAGGCACTGTGATTCAGGCGACTAAGCAGAGCAGAGCATCGCCTTCTCCTCCTCTGGCCCAAGGCTATAGGACTAAGAGGGAGAGCATCATACTGGCTCAAGAGGCCGAATGCTTTCTATGTGCTGATCCTGACTTCTGGTAACCTATTAACTTCCCTAATAAACCCCCTTCACAGGATTGTAGGTGAGTTCTGTGTGGCCACGGCAGCACATCATTGAAGCCAGCATAGTAGCGTGGTGTGGGAGGACCAGGTGGAGTCCGAATAGGTAAAGAAGGATGGAGCACGGAGGCAAGTGTGAGCCCTGCCTTGTGGCAATAGGGAAACCAGAGACGGTCCCTACAATGCCTATTCCATCTGTTGGCCACAAAAGGGAGACTTGATGTGCCAAAGAACTGAACAATAGATTTGGAAGGGTGGCTAGAGAAGAAAAGTTATAGTATTCTAATGAAGGCTATAAGGATCTTTTAAGTTAGAAAACCAAACTGAAAGAATACACTCACTATTTCTCTAGCTGAAAAAAATGAAATGAAAAAACTCAACCCTAGAGTTACAACATCAAAGAAATCTATGGGGAAAATGTTAAAAGGTGCAGGAAGCATCAGAAGAAAAAGAAGAAACACACAGAGGACCAAAATAAATTGTTTATTAGTCAAACATTTCAGGTGTTAGCATATGATCAAGAACCACTGGTACTGAGAGTCCAACTTGCACTCAAGGTTTTAGTACTCCGTGCACACGCACACCACCACCACCACCACCCCCTACACACACAAAAATTCTCTAGGAGTTTATAGAACACCAATAAAAATGTTTCAGCAAATGGAAGCCACATTAGAAGTGCTTGTTTCTACCAAGAAATTTGTAAAACAATTACCTAGTCAAGTAATAGGGAAAGATTCATATTTGTACTTATTCGGAAAGTGATCCAACAAGATGCAGAAATTAAATATCATGAGTTTCACATGCAAGTAAAATTTTGCTGAAAATAATTCAAACATAGCCATGGCAGTACAGGGAACTGTTTTCAAGCAGGGTTTAGATGAAGGCTTTGCATAAAAGCTGTCATTACTGACATCAGATGGAAATTAGCTGAAAACAGGAAATGCCAGAAAGATGTTTACTTGTGTTTTGACTATACAAAAGCATATGATGAGTGTGTGAATCATAACAAAGCACAGGTAATATTGCAAAGACAGGGAATTGCAGAACACTTCATTGAATTCATACAGAAACTGCGCAGAAAATAACAGAGCATTCACCAAGGGGCTTAAAATCAGGAAGGGAGTATGTCAAGGTTGTACTCTTTCATTGTACTTATTCAAAATGTATGCTTAGCAAATGTTCCAAGAAACTGGGCTATAAGAAGAATGCAGAATCAGGTTGGAGGCTCACTAGCAAGCCACAGTCTGTCGATGACACAAACCTTGCTTATTGAAATTAGACTTGAAACCCTTATCAGCGAAAATCAAAGAGTCGTCTGCAGTATAGGTTATACCTCAAAATCTCCAAACTCACTGCCATTGGAGGGGATGCTGACTCACTGACCCCACAGAACAGGGCAGAACCGCCCCGTCTTATGACATAGAGCAGCTTGACGACCTTGTGATTAGCAGCCCAAGATATAACCACTACACCAGGATTCCTGGTATACCGCAACATAAAGAAACAAAAACCTTCACAACTACACCAGCAAGCAAACTGTAAAAAGAGAAAGGAATGAAGTTATAGAGAACTTCACTTTACTTGGATCCACAAACAAAACCCACCAAGCAGCTGTCAAGAAATCAAAAGGTGCACTGGGTAAATCTGCTGCAAAGAAGGTCTATAAAAAGATAACACTTTGAGGACTAAGATGAGCCTAACTCGAACGTTATTTTTAATTGTCTCATATCCATATATATGCTGGCCATGAATAAGAAAGACAAAAAGAAATAGCAGCTTTTGAATTATGGTGCTGGAAAACAAATATTGAATATACCAAGCCAGAAGAACAAACACATTTAGGGTGCATTCAGAAATACGGGCTAGTGAGGATAGAGAGACTTCATCTCACATATTTGGGGCAACAGAGGGACCAATCCCTGGAGGACACTGGGTTTGGTAAAAGGCCAATGAAAAGAAGTAAGAGTTGAAATGACAAGCTAAGCTGATCCCAATGGGCTAAAATGTAGACACAATAGTGAGGATGGCACAGGACCATGGAGTAGATCACTCAGAATCAGAACCAAATGGATTGAGCCGAACAGAAAATAGGCCCTGGGCACACGGTGGTTAAACACCTAGCTGCGAACAGAAAAGTCAGCAGCTTCAACCCACCGGTCACTGGAGAAAGACATGGCAATTAAAGATTTGTGGTAGAGCTGAGCCCCAGTAGTGTAGTGGTTGTGTGCGGGACAGCGGCCCCCTGGGATGGAGGTTCAATTCCAGCAGTGGCTCCACAAGAGCAAAGGCTGGGCCTCCTACTCCCACCACCAGGGGACAGAGATGCAAAAAAAAGAAACAAAAAACAAAAACAAACAAACAAAAAAGATTTGTGGTCTTGGAACCTTCTTGGGGCAATTATACTGTCCTTTAGGTTCACTGAGTCAGAATTACTCATCAGCAAGGGGGGGTTATTGTTCAGAATACAAAATCACCAGTACTCAGTGACCATTTGGAAGCTGGGGGTGGAGAAATAATGCAGATTGACTCCCAGACTCTTGGCTTGAAGCATCAGCAGTTACAACAAATAGAAATGCAAATAAAGAAACCGTTTGAAGGAATAACATGCCAGTTTTAAATGTTTGTTTATGGTAACAAGCTCTAACTGACAGTCCTGGCTCTAATTTTTTTTTTTTTGCATGCACGCACCATTAGTAAACTAACCATGTGAAAAAATACTCCACAGTTTGAAATTGCACTTGATCCAACTCATGGGAAAGCTGGACATGAATAAAGAAAACCAAAGAATTGTGGAGCTAGAGGATAATATTGAAATACCATAGACAAATTTTTTTAAAAGGACAAACAAATCTGTCTTGGAAGAAGTAAGGCTGCAGCACTCTTACAGGGAAGGACAGGGAGACTTCATCTTACAGACATCGAACATGTTGTCAGGAGAGACCAGTCTCTCCAGCACAGCTTCATGCTTGGTAAAGAGGAGGGGCAACAAAGAGTGGAAGGCCCTCGATGCCATGGACTGGCACAGTGGGTGCAACCAGGGGCTCACACACAGGAAGACTGGTGAGGCCGCTGCAGGACCGGGCGGTTTCATTCTGTTGTGCACAGGGTAGTTATGGGTTGGAAACAATCAGTAGTTTCAACAAAAACAATTCAGTGCTGCCTCACCGTTTCTCAAAACACTAGGTCTAAATTCCTTGGACTAGCATTCAACAATCTTACTAAGACTTATTTACTCTACTCTAACAAAAAAAAAAAAAAGCCCCCAAAGACAAACTACTGTCAACCTGACTTAGAGAGCCTAGGGGACAGACAAGAATTCCCTAAGGAATTGCCAAGGCTGTAGTCTTTACACAACAGACCTGCCACGTGTTTCTTCAGCTAGCAGCTGGTGGGCTTGAACAGCTGACCTTTGGTTTGGTTTGCAGGGGAGTGCTTAACCACTACACCATCAGGGCTCTTTCCTTACTCTACCTCTACAGACTTACTGTATTTCTTGCCAAGATAATCCTAAATATTCATTCTCTTCTCCTGTGATCCAGGAAAGCTGGTGGCCACGGCAGGCTATGCACTGGATTGCTAAACTCAAGGTCTGCAGTTGCTCATCTGGGCAAAGAGGAGGAGGCTTTCTGCGCCCAGCATGATTTTACAGCCTCAGAAAGGCATAGGAGCAACTCTATTGTCCTTCAGGGTCACCATCTGTTGGACCTGAGTCCATGCCATGAGTGGGGTGTTTTCATTCCTCCCCGTTCATCTTGTTCACTCTTCCCTGACCCATGACATCTTCCTTATTCCAGTTCCAGTACTCATTCCCACAATGGCTTCAGATGCCCAATGGGTGGAATTACTTTCCTTGATCCCCACCTATCACAAGGTCCCATTTCCATTCTACCCCCAAACCTATGTCCACAGTTCATAGCTCCTGCTGTGAATGCCATACGCTGTCACAGGATTGACACAGTGGCTGCAACATGGGCTGGGCAGATGAAAACATATGATAGCACAGGACCAGGCAGTGTTCTGTTCTGTTGCACATAGGGTAACTGTGGGTCAGAACCAACGGGGTAGCAGCTGACAACCTAATGTCAGAATACATTGCCTCCTGCGCTTCAATTTCACCTCCCCAAACAGACTCTCTACTAAGTTCTTGAAGGGAGAGAGTGCTTTCTAGCTCTCTTCCCTCACCATCAGGGGCACAATTCCACAGACTTGTTGATCAAATTCTAAGGAGATGCCACAGTCATGTTTAAAACAAAAACAATTCGTTAAAATACCTGCCCTCTTGACTCTCTATTGCTTCTGGCCTTAAGTTTGAATTTTTACAAAAACTCAAAAAACATGTATACAACGCATCTCCCTCCGTGTACAAAAGATGCCAAGCAGGCATACAAAAACCTATTACCGTAAGAATCAGTTCTAAGTTGCAGAGGTCCCACACCTTACAGAGTACAACTGCTCCCCAAGAACTTCTTGGCAATAATCTTTAGATTTTTTACAGAACCATTCTTTTGGATTCCTGGATCTCTCTTCGCAGCACCACTGAGTGAGTCCAGACAACCCACTTTTCGGATTAGCAGGGTAAAACATCCAGGCAACTCTGGGCCTTCGTCTAAACAAGGTCAAACTTCCACAGAATGCAGTTTCATTACAGGAAAAAAGGTCCAGTTCTGCCGCTGGCTGGGCCAAGAATGATGACTCAGCTATGTTTTTATAAACTTTCCTCTAGGTACCAATCAGGTTCAATACCCTCCGCTTACCTGCCATCTACTCTGCAACACGGCAATTTGAAGCAATCTCAGAGCAAGCCTTTTGTTGTTGTAGTTCATCCTTTGAAACTTCTTCCTAAAATGCCACTCCCTCTCCTCCCGCATCCTCAACTGCCCCAGAGGGAGATGCTCGTTTTTCTGACATACTCCCCGTGCTACACCTTAGCTTTTGCAAGCCAGGTCTTTATTCTAATCTTTCCAGTACCAGGTCGGAAACAAATGTCACTCAATGAACACACAGGGATTTCAAATTAGGCCCACCGAGCCTTTGCCATCAGCTAAGACCTAGAGTCTCAGTGCTCCCTACGGTGCGGAAAGGGCTCGGCTTTCTGGAATTGCAGGCAGCGTGCATGCACGTCAAAGGCTAAGTTCTCAGAAACAGTACAACCGCGGAAGAGAAGCGGCTGCTTGGGCACACCCGGCGCTCACAGACGAGTCATCGGCACGCTGTGGCTGCTGGAAATCGTTTTTTCCGGCTTCTCTGGGGCTACGGCTTGTCACGTTAAATATCACCTATCCCTATGAGCTCTCAACCGCCCCTTGGGAGACGTAAAAATCAATCGCCTGGCCGACCTCACTGCGTCCAAGTTCGAACAAGCCGCGGGGACCGCCGACGCAACGGCGACAGGACTTTTAAGGTGAACAACGCCTCGGTCCTACACGATGCTTTGGAAAACCCCGGGAGCCGCAGCTGCAGACGCCAGCGCGGAGCCGCTCACCTTCCAGGATGGACACAACGATGAGCAGTTGGTCGGACTTGGAGACCATGGTGGCGGCCTCCGGCCCGCAGGCGGGGTCTGCTGGAGGAAGAGGGGCTCGGGTGAGGCGCTGGAAGCCGGCGGCCCCAGGCGGGACTCTCGGCCGCGGCCCCGCCGCCGCCCGCCCACCCCGGGCCCCAGACGCCGGGAACCCGCTCCGCGGCCGGCTCCCGCTGCTCACGGCAGCGCGCCCGGCTCCCCTGCCCCGGGCCGCCAGCTTCGCGCTCAGCCGGGGCCCGACCCCAGGCCAAAGCTACTCCGCCGCCGGCTCTGCGGGCAGGGGAGGGAGAGCCCGCCGCCCGAGGACCTTTTGCCGCCTGCGAAGCCGCCTTTCAAACGCCCCGGCAGCCGCCGCGGCCGCCGCCGCCGCCCCGCTTCCGCCTAGCAACCAGGCCCGCAGGCCTACCGCCCAGGGTAGGTTGGATGACAAAGAACGATAGAGACCAGGGCAGTTGAGGATAGAACGCCCCACGGCTCGCTGGGCCCGCCGCCCTAGTACGCACGGTTCCAGATCCCCGGGGAGAAGAAGAGTTCATTGCTTCACAGCGCCCCCTGCCCGCGCGCGCGCGAACAGCGGGCGACTCGGGAGGGGAAGGGGGCGGGGGCGCCGAGGAGCACCTGCGCAGGCGCAACACGGGATCCTACCCTCCCGGAAGTCGAGGAGCACTATTTAAGGACTGGGAAGGAACGGTAGCCTCTGCTTTCTGCTCCAGATACAACCTAGAAAATCCACAAATGGGTATTAATGTGTTTTAAACAAACAGACTTATTTCTGTTCACATCCTCGATAGCAGGACCTCTTAAAAACTTAAGTTTGAAAAAATTACAAGTGTTCTCGAGGACCTTCAGTTTCTGCGCTTTGAAAACAAGTAGCGTTAATACGGTAATTACAGTAGCTGGCTGCACAGACGCAACACAGAATTTCCTGTGCTTTATCGTAAAATAAAAACAGTGTCACGTGGACAGGAAAATTAAAGGCATAGGTTCTTCCTCGCACCCACCCACACACCACATAGTAACTGGTTAAAAACCAAGCAAAAAATGATTATTAAAAAACAAAACAAAACTCGGGCCATCGACTCTGGTCCTAGTGCTGGCCACTGCAGGACAGAGTGGAGCTGCCCAGGGGAGTTTGCAGTAACTCTTTAAGGAAGTAGAAAACCGTGTCTTTCTCCCGCGAAGCAACTGACAGACTCCAACCTTGCCTCTCTAGTAACTGATTAGCACACCCCAGTTTGGAATTTAACAGAAAGATGAGTAGATACCAGAACATACAATCAATCCAGTAGATCCGACGCGCTGCTAATAATAATTTGCATTTACACCGTAGGTAGCTGAATCAGAATCTACTTTTTGACAAAACTGTCAGATGATTCTACACAGAAGATTTCACCTGGACATCCTGTCAAGCAGTAGACTCTGATTAAGCCTCATCTGGGGCGGAAATGCAACTTATCAGCCAGGGAAACTAGTTTAAAGCCCCGCTCCAAAACTAAGCCAAACTCTCTGCCATCCCATCAATTCCTGTTCCTAGCGACCCTACAGGACCCAGCAAAACTGGATTTCCAAGACGTTTAAGTCTTTAGGGTGCAAATAGCCTCGTTTTTCTCCCACAGAATGTCTTGTGGTTTTAACCACTTATGTTAGCAGTTCACTGTGTAGATCGCTACTGCCATCAATTAAAAAACCCCAGAGAGGAGGTTCAATGTAGATCTTTGTAATCGGTTCTCCCTTTCTAACTCATCTTTGTTTCACCATCTTGGTATCACCACTCTTATCACTGAACCTGAAGGGATCATCTGTCCTGGATTCCCTGTGTTTCCAGTTCCTGTCTGTACCAGTGTCCATCCTTCGTTCTAGCTGGATTTGTAAGGTAGAATTGGGATCATGATAGTGGGGAGGAGAAAGCATTGAAAAACTAGAGGAAAGTTGCATATCTCATCATTGCTACACTGCACCTGACTGGCTCATCTCCTCCCCACGACCTTTCTGTAATGGGATGTCCAGTTGCCTACAGAGGCATCTTGGGTCCCCAGTCTAAACTCCCCCTCATTCACAATGATATGATTTTTTGTTCCTTGATGTCTGATACCTGATTTCCTTCAACACCTCATGATCACACAGGCTGGTGTGCGTCATCTATGTGGACTTTGTTGCTTCTGAGCTAGATGACTACTTGTTTACCTTCCAGTCTTTAAACGTGTCAAACCTTAAAGGCTTGAAGTTACACAACCTGCTATTCAGCAAGGAAGCAACAAGTCCACATAGAAGCACACCACTGGTGCGGTCATGAGGAGTCATTGGGACCGGGTAATAAGCATCAGCAGACACATAACAAAACATATTGTTGAGAATGAGGGGGGCTGGAGCAGAGATCCAAAGCCCATCTGTAGACAGTGGAACAATCTCCCCCCCAGAGAAGGCACAGGAAAGGAATGAGCATCAGGATGCAGTAAAGGATCAATGAATCACACTATGTTCCTCAGGTTCCTTGAGGCTATCTCTCCCCCCACTACCATGACCTGCTTCTCAATTCAAACTAGACCAGAACAGACTATACCTGTTCACAGGTATAGAGAAGAAAAGGGAGCTCAGGACACACAGAATCCAAGAGCAAGAATGGGAATAGTGACACCAGGAGGGTAAGGGGAAGAAGGAGAGAGAAAGGGAGAACCATCTGCAATGATAGATAAACATATACCCCTCTCCAGGGGGAAGCACACCAGAAAACACGGGGGAAGAGAGACAGCAGTCAGTGTGAGAGATGAAAATAATAACAAAGTACAACCAATCCGGGGGTAATGAGACTGGAGAGGGGTCGTGAGGGGGGGGGGAAGAGGAGCTGATAGCAAGGGCCCAATAAAAAGTAAATATCTAGAAAAGAATGAAGGCAACATAGGTACAAACATGCCTGAGTCAATTGATGTTCGGATTGTGATAAGAGCGGTATGAGCCCCCAATAAAATAAGTTTAAAAAAACAACAACTCAGGAGTGGCTGGGACCCAGGGTTCAAGACCATAGTCTTAGGAGACACTGAGACCAATTGGCATGACATACATAGTTCACAAAGAAAACACGCTGCACCTTAATTAGGTGAACAGTGACTGGGGTTGTAAGTGCTTGTGAACAGCCCTCTGACATACGGACTGTTGATCTCTCCTCACCTGAACGGAGAGGGATGAAAGTCAATGGTGCATAGAAGCAATGAGCCCAAGGGATTAATGGACCACAGGACTATCAGTTTCCACGACCCTGAGACCAGGAAAACTAGAAGGTGACTGGCTACCCATTGCTCTGAAAGGGATGACATTAAATAATAATAATATAAATCCGTTAACATGGAGTCGGATTCCAGTTCATAGTGACCCTGTGATTTCCAAGAGTGGATCTCTTTTTTTTCAAAGACCAGCTGGTGGTTTTAAACTGTCAACCTTGAGGATAAAAGTCCAATATGCTCCACGGCTCCACTAGGGATCCTTGAAAGGGATCACAGCAGATGGTCCTGAGTAGAAGAGGAGAGAAGGTCCTAAATAGTGAAACAAAACCCAAAGTCATCAAAAAGATCGGGCTTTCTGATCAGGGAGAAATGGGTGGAACTCAACCTCTGGACATCAGTTCCTGTGCTCCTCTGGCTATGAACTCCCCCACACAGATCAATGTTCAGTCAAACAATAGACAGGTCTGAGAGGGGGAAAATAAAACTAGAGAGCATGCACACCATCACCTAATCAATCATTTGAGGTCAGCTGGGCAGCAATTAACCAAGGACAATGTTCCGAAAGGTTAGGAGAGAAGGGTGACTGGAAACAAAAGCCATCGGAAAGAAATATGATAAGCGATGTTACATTGAGGTTTGCAATGAATGAGGTGAACAAATGGAAATGTATAAATTGTTGAATGTGAAATTGATGACCTGCTCTGTAAACCTTTATCCAATTCACAAAATCTTTAAGAAAAACAAGAGCAAAGCAAAGTCATATATAGCCTGGAGAAAATACAGCAGCAGAAAGAAATCAAAACAAGAAGAAACACCTACAAACATCTATTAAAATGAGAATATGGACTGTACCAAATACGGATCAAGGAAAACTGGAAATGTCAACAATGCAAAGAAATGCTTGAATGTCAGAGGCATTAGTGAACTGAAACAGACTGGTACTGGTTGTTTTGAATCAGCGAATCACATGATCTACTAGGTCATGAATGATAAACTGAAGGGTGATACCGTATCTATCATTAAAGAAAAATATTTCAAAATATGTCCTGAAGTTACAGTATTGTCAATGATAAGATAATATTCCTATGCATTCAATGAGGACCAGTTTATAGGACTGTAATTCAAATTTTCAGATTCAATCCCTGGCACAAGGATGAGGAAAAAAGTTTTTTAATCAATTTCTGCACACTGAAATTGATCAAAGAAGCAATCAAGATGCAATGATGATTACTGGTGATTGGAGTGCAAAAGGTGGAAATAGAAAATAAGGATCCAGAGTTATAAAATACAGTCTTAGTGATAAGATACAATGTCACCAATGGCAGAATCAAATTCAACAAGAGCAAGGACCACTTCATTGCATATGCCTTTCTTTCCAACATCCACGGCAGTGGTACTTATAGGCCTCACCAAATGGAAGACACAGGTATCAAATTGACTGCATCTGTGGAAAGAGACGATCAAGAAGTTCAGTCACCAGCCAACCCAAGGCCAATGGCTAACTGGAGGAAAGACTATCAGCTGCTCTTATGCAAGTTCAACTTGAGCCTGCGAAA
The DNA here is from genome assembly GCA_004026705.1 of Nesogale talazaci. Lineage (NCBI taxonomy): Eukaryota > Metazoa > Chordata > Mammalia > Afrosoricida > Tenrecidae > Nesogale > Nesogale talazaci. The sequence goes on from PVJH01002814.1 coordinate 104,118, forward strand.
ATTAAAACAAGTCCATAAGAACCAAAGTACAAAAATAAGTATCTCCTATCAGGAGATACTTTAAAGACCATCTCAAGAAAAGATTTGGTGCATTAAAACATTAACGGCCCAAACTAGACTAGTGTGGCATAACATCTGATATGAGAAAAAAGCAAAAGATCATTAAAATAACGGAAGATAAAGAAAATACCCAAGGGATTGCCATAAGATATACTACAGCCTGCTCTTGACTATAGAGAAACTAAAGATAATGGAAGAACATTGTAAAGAATAGGAATTCTAGAACACCTAATCATGCTTATGTGTGGGAGTGGAGGTACTGGAAGGGTGGAGGGAAGGAGAGGTAGAGAGGGGGAGCCGATTACAAAGGTCTACACATAACCTCCTACCTGGAAGATGGACAGCAGGGGAGTGGGCGAGGGGAAATGTCGGGCAGTGTAAGATATGACAAAATAATAATAATTTATAAAATAACAAGAGGTGGGTGGGAAGAGAAAAGACGAGAAGCTGATGTCTGGGGCTCAGGTGGAAAAGTAAATGGTTCGAGAATGATGAGGACAGCAGGCAAGTGAAGGTGCTTCACAATATATGTATGTATGTATGGTGATAAGCGATATATGAGCCCCAATAAAATGATTTTATAAAAGACATTGAGGTAGTTCTTTGAACAGAACAAGACAATAGTGTTTAACTTAAAATCAAAAAAGGTGTACATCGGGATTATATCTTTTCACCGCACTTTATTCGTTCAACATGGTGAACACACAAACTGAAAACTGGTTATAGAGAAGAATGTGGCATCAGGATTGTCGGAAAACTCATTAACAATCTGATATGCACATAGCCTGCACGTTTGCTGCAAGTTAAGAGGACTTGAAGCATTTATTGATGAAGATCAAAGACTACCGCGTTCAGTATGGTTACACCTCAACAAAAAAAAACAAATATTCTCACAACTGAACCAAAAAGCAAAATCTTGAAAAGCTAAGAGAAAAATCGAAGTTGCCAAATGTTCGAGGTTACTTGAATCTATAAGCAACACCCATGAAAGCAGCAGTCAAGCAATCAAGTCACCCATCACATTGGACACATCTGCTGAAAATAACTTCTTACTGTCGTGAAAGACACAAACATCACTTTGAGGACTGAGGTGTGCCAGATCCAAAATAGGGCATTTTCAATGACCTTCTATGCATGCAAAAATCGGACAATGGGAAATCAAGACCGATGAATAATTGACACCTTTGTCTTGTAACGAGTCCAGTGGTGATACTTTGGCTGCTAGCTGGAAGGTCAGAAATTTGAAATCACCAGCAGTGTCTCAAGAGAAGGAGGAGGCTTTCTGCTCCCATGAAAAGTACAGTCTTGGACTGAGCCCCGGCCGCGTAGTGGTTGAGTGCGGGACTGCGGCCCACAGGGTTGGCAGTTCATATCCAGCAGCAGCTCTCCAGGAGCAAGGCTGGGCCTCCTACTCCCACCAGGGGGCAGTGATGCCCACACACAAAAAGTACAGTGTTGGAGACTCACAGGGGCAGTTCTACTCTGTCCAACGGAGCTTCTAGGAGTCGAGGGGTCACCTCAATGCCACTGAATTTGTTTGTACTGTGTATTTGTGTTGATGACAAATATTGAATGTCAAGTGAACTTCCAGAAGAACAAGCAAATCTGTCTTGGAAGTAGTGTGGGCAGAACTTCCGTGCAAGTGAGGATAGCTAGACTTTGTCCCCTTTACGTGGAGAAAAGTTGTCTGACTTACTTGGAGGGTCCAGTCCTTGGGAAAGGATATCGTGCTTGGGAAAATAGAGGGTCAAAGAAAAAGAGGAGATGGGTTGGCTCATTCGCTGCACAGTGTTCAAACATAGCAAAAACTACAGGGGTGTTGCAAAATGAGGTGAGTGTTTTGTGTTTGGGGGGGGTGGAGTTGTTTTGTTTTTGCTGTTGCGTCCTGTTGCTATACACCAGGAACCCTGGTGGCACAGTGGATGCCAAAGAGGGCTGCACCTTGTGAGTCCAGTAGGAAGATGAGACTTTCTGCTCCTGTGAAGAGTCAACAAGTCTCCGAAACCCACCGGGGCAGTTCTGCTCTGGCCTGTAGCGTGGCTGGGAGTTAGAGTCAACTCCCTGGCAGTGAGCTGTATAGGGTGGTGAGGAAATCACCTGATGGCCCCTCACCAGGGAGAAGAAATAGTACAATCAAGTGGACACAGGTGGTCCTAACTATCCCATTGCTTTCTCATTCTTTCAACTCAGAAGTTGTTGCATTTAGAGCAAATCATGTATCATCTCTGCATCTCAGATGCTAGTTTTCTTGTTTTATGTTCAAAAGAAAAGGTGGAGGCTATGAAGACTGCAGTAGGTTATTTCTAGAACCCTTTCAGTTTCCTTCAAATTCCTTCCTGAAATGAGATATTATTGCATATCAAATCAAAGGCGAGATCTACTTTAGGTTCATCGTTGAATGATATGAGTATATTCTTTTGGGAAATACGTCAAACATACTCTAAGTAGGCAGAATAGTGTAATGAACATTCATGTATCTCGAAACAATATTTCAATTCAAGAGCAATCATCTTCATCTGTGTCCCCGATCATGCAGCTCCCCCAAATATAGTATTTTAAAGGAAATCTCTCCTGTTATATCAATTCATTTATTTCAACATGTACTTCAAAAACAGAAATATTTTTAAAACATTTAAATCTTCAATCACAATTTTATTATCACATCTAAAACTTAGCAGCAAGTCTTTATTACCAGATGCCAGCAAGTCAGTTCTGACTCATCGTGCCCTTACGTACAACAGAACCCAACACTTCCTGGTCTGCGACATCCTGATAATTGGTATGTTCAAGCCCAGCATTGTCGCCATTGGCCAATCCATCTTGTTGAGGGCGCTCCTATGTTTCCATGCCCCTCTATTCACCAAGCATGCGGTCCCTTTCCAGGGACTGCCTTCCCCTAATGACACCAACAATATGTGAACGGAACCCGCGCCATCCTGGTGTCCAAGGAGCATTCTGGCTCAACTTCTTCCAAACAAATTGTTTGCTCTTTGGGCAGTCCAAAACACTATCAATATTCTTTGCCAGTACCATAGTACAAATGCATCCACTTTTCTTCAGTCCCCATTATTCCATCTCCAACTTTCTCAGGCATAGGAGGTGATCAAAAATGAGAATGATAATGGCGATAAGTGTGCAAATGTGGCCTGCGTACAATTGATGTATGGATGGATCACAATGGAAGTTGTATGAGCCCCCAATAAAATGACTCATTAAAAAAAGGGGGGAGGGGAAAGGAGGAGCGTATACCACAGGCACAAGTGGAAAATATTTTGAAATGAATATGGTATTATGTGTACAAATATGCTTGATACAAGTGATGTATTGAATGGTATAAGAGTTGTAAGAGCCCCCAATAAAATAATTGAAAAAATATCATGACTTCCCGGTTTACTCCCTCTGACCAAAGTTAAAGGATATGAATAATCTTGTTACCAGATGTAGAGCTTTATAAAGTCAATTATGGCAGATGTTGCTGGATTAAAAAGTATTAAATTATCACTTTATCTCTCTTTGACCATTTTAAAGTGGTTTCCATTAAAAAAAAACTTTCCACAAGGAAATTAGATGTGGATTAAGCTTCCAGGGAATTCCCTCTGACCATAGACAAGGGATGTGCCTAGCCTTGCTATCATGAAGAATGCATTGGAAAGCAGATTATTGCAAATGCAGTTAGATTAAAATTTAACACCTTTTGATCTCCCTTTTGACTCATTTTAAATTTGTCTAATTTTTAATATTTTCTTCTTTCCTTTTAATTGAGGTTTTCCTCTGTTTTGTTTTGCTATTATTCTTAGTATTTTTGGTTTTTGTATCTAGTGTGTGTCTATGTACATCAAATCTATGTACAAAATGATAATAATTTATAAATTATCAAGGGTTCATGGGAGGGCAAGGAAGGAAGGGAAAAATGAGGATCTGATACCAAGGACTCAAGTAGAAAGCAAATGTTTTGAGAATGATGATGGCAACAAATGTACAAATGTGCTTGACATAATAGATGGATGTATTGATTTTGATAAGAGATGTATGAGCCCCCAGTAGAATGATTTTAAAAAAAGAAATCTAAGCTAGGTAAGTCTATAGAGACAGTAACTACGGTAATGATTTTTTTTTCAGGATAGGGCAAAGAGGATTGGGGAAAATGGGGAGCTCATTATGAGTACAAGAAAGAAGAAAATGTTCCACAATTGATTGTGGCTGTGGGTGAAGGGAGACAACTAACAATGTAGGACACGAAATAACAACAATAACATAGGGGACAGGAGTTGGGGCGGGGGGAGGAAAAGGACTGATACCACGGACTCAAGTAGAAAAAAAATGTTTTGGAAATGTAGATGGCAACAAGTGTACAAGTGTGCTTACTGCAAGTGAATGATGGATTGTCACAAGATCTGTAAGAACCCCCCCCCATATAATGATTAATAAAAAATTGATGTGATGATGTTTATACAACTCTTCTTAATCTGATTGCACTATTGAATTGATGGTATGTTAATTACATGACAGTAAAACTGTTTAAAAAAAGAAAGAAAATACATTGGTTTGGGTCATGCGCATCTTAATCCTAAAAATAACATCCTTGCAATTCAATACTCTAAAGAGGTCTCGGGCAGCAGGTTTACCAATTGTAATGTGTCACTTGACCTCTTGAGTGTTGACTATGGACTAAAGCAAGACAAAATCCTGACAGCTTCAACCTTTTCGCCATTTATTATGCTGCCATCTATGGGTCCAGTTGTCAGGATTTGGGTCTTCTTTACAGCGAGTTGGACTCCAAAGTGAAGGCTTGAGCTTCATCAGCAAGTACTTCAAGTCCTCCTCATTTTTCTGCAAGCAAAGTTGGATCACCTCCAATCTTGATGCTGCGTTCTTCATACATCCAACTTCTGTGGTTATTTTCTCAAAAACAGACAATACTAAGGAGAAATTAAATATATGTTGTTAGTTTTTTCTTATTTCTAACAATTTTTCAGCAATCTGTCCAAATCAGGATCCAAACAAATGCAATGCAATGCATGTGGAGGTATGTCTCAAGTCTCTTTAAAACGAAAAGAACGTACTCCCACTTTTCCCCTTGAAAGTTTTTATAGAAAAAACTAGTCATTTATCCAGGAGCGTTTGCCACAGCTGGACTTTGATGATGCAATGCAAAAAGCTGTCATTTAAATATCTTTTGTGGGCAAGAATAATAAATATGTCCAGATTATAATAGTCCAAGAAAAATAGATCACAAACCAACAAGGCAAATACAATGCTATTAGCAGAGGAAGGCATTAGACTCTAGAGGGCAGCAAAAGCAACACAGCAAGGATTCCAGTGGAATGACAGTCTCGGGATGGAAAGGTTTGAGCCCTTCCCCTGCCATTTACATGCTGGGTGACCTTAAGCAGTGACTTTTTCACTTTGAGATTCAGTTCCACCTATAAAGTGATAATTACTCTACATGATTCCATAGTTCAAACCTTGAGGACAGTAAATGGCTTTTAATTATTATCTCCTTATTCAAACAGACTCAGAGTTTAAGTAGTAGATGTAAAAGAAATAGGAACTGCGTGCCAGTGCGTCTTGTTGCTTTTCTCTGCGGTCCAAACCCAAAACCCATTGCAGTCGAGCAGACGCCAACTCGCAGAGACACTGTCGGGCCACGTAGAGCTGTGCCAAGGATGGCCAGGGCTGGAAATGTTGATGAGCGCAGACTGCCACGTCATTTCCCCTACAGACCAAGTGGCCATTTCAAAGCACGGGCTTTGCCATTAGCAGTCAACTGCTTTATCCATGTAGAAGTTAAACTATAATTCAGCCACATCAATAGTTTCCTTATAGGTTACTCTGCCAGGGAATTACTTTTAATATGTGACTTTAAACAATATTGGCTTTTGTAGTACTAACATAAGTAATTATAATTTAGTTTAAGTTCAAGAGAAGAAATTTTGTTGTAAGTTTATAAAGTACAAATTACTGTTTCAAAAGACATAAGGAAAGGCTAATAAGGTAATTTTGTCTATTAGGCAATGTGAAATTCATTACATTATAAGTATACAAATTCAACCTGGCTAGTTGGATTAAAGGATTTATTCAGAATTCATTCATTTATCAGCCCGATAGTCACATTAGCTTTGTAAGCTCTGTAAATACCTAACCAAAGAAAGAAACATTAAAGCACAATTTTACTCATCTTAAACCTTTCTTTTTGTAGCTATTTTGCATTGTTATAAAAATGTCCTTTGTAAGATTTCTCTTTTCTAATTTGCTTTTCTCTTTTCGATGATCGGGGGCTCACTGCCGGAGGCATCATGAGCAGCTTTTTTCTGCATCCGCCCCTTTGTCCTCATGTCTCCTCTACACACAGGGTCCTGCCCCATCACACACATGTTCAAATAATTATACCTGTAGTAAAATTTAAGGCAAGCTCCCTGAGCAAACAAAACAGCATACTGATTGAATGAGGGCGACCTGTAAAATCTGACATAAGATCCGACCTTGACGAGTACTTTAGTCTCCAATGGAAATGTGTATCTCTCTCTCTCTCTCTCTCTCTCTCTCTCTCTCTCTCTCTCTCTCTCCCCCTGCCATTAAGGCTCATAGTGACTCTAAGGACAAACTAGGTGTGCCCCTGAGGATTCTCAAGACTGTTTACACTTTACGGGAGGAGCAAACCTCTTCCTACAAAGTGATGGGGGATTCGAACTGCTGGCCTTATTGCGTGTAGTCCACCAGCAGGCACGCTTGGGTCCACCTGTAATAACTGGTCATTGTCAATAGTACCAATTTTATTTGAAGTCTTTAAGCCAACATCTGATCTCATAAAACTTGGCAATTAATTGGGGTCCTTCAATTCATCAAGTATTGGCCATCGTGATATGTCATAGAGAAGGCGGCGTAACCCAGTAGCAAAAAGTCCTTCATACATAAGTCTCCAAACTTCACAACTTCACAACTAGCTGTGTGATTTGGCCAAGTCATTTCTCCTCTGCAAAACAGGTGAGCAGCTTCTTTCTACCTCTTACGTGTTCCTGTGATGATTAAGCAGTCTTACTCCTTGAGGAGAATAGGCGATTGTGCAATCTCTTCATGAGTAGCCATATTTGTTGTGTGTGAAGGGATGCTTTGTGATATGTTTACTCTCCAGGTTCCTTCCCTTTCCTGTGGGTTGGTAACCACAAGGTCAGCGGTTAGAAACCAACAGCTGCTCCTTGGGAAGAAGAGGAGGCTCCTACTTCAATACAGAGTTACAGTCTTGGAATCGCTGGGAGCAGTTCTCCTTTATCATAAAGGGCCAGTATGAGTCAGAATCCACTCAATGGCAGTGAGCGTGTGAGTACCTAGTTTTAGTTGAAAACAAACAAAATTATGTGAGCCCTATGTGAGCCCCAACCAAACCCATCTGCCAGCCACACATTATTGACTGTGGCCTAAATTCACAAAGGTGTGTATGCCCCCTGGAGGACAGAGAAAGAGAAGAGTAAGAAAGTGAAGGGGAAAAAATTCTCCACAAGTGGGAAGGAAAGGGATGTAGGTACATTGAGTGTGGTGGGAACCTGCGCTCTACTCTCCTAGAGCTTTGGGGAAGCAAGTTCCCAGCCACAAATGTATCATTAAAGCAAAATTTTATACCCCTAAGTTGGCACAGAATGAGCAAACTATAGCTAAAGGACCCTACAGTGCTGAACTACAGAGACCCAACAGAACTCAACAGAGACCCAAACCAGAAAGCCCAGACCTTTACCATAGAGTCAGTAATGAACATTCAGAAAAGGGTTCATCGGGCCTACTTTGTCTCAAAGACTGTAGTATATATGGAAGCAGATGGTCACATCTTTCTCCAGGGAGGGAAGCAGCTGGTATTATCCACTTGGCATCTTCCAGTGTGCGTCTGAGCACTTAATCACTGTGCCACTAGGGCTCTTTCCAACAGAGACTAGAGAGGGCCCCAAACTGGCAAATTTCCCCAGTATTTGCCATCTGTTAAGAACCCAGCACCTCTGCACAACACTTCATGAGTGAGGCAGGGAGACCCAATATGGGCAGATACAGAATTTCCAGCAGCTGTCTGATAAAATGAAAGATGGAAGTGAATTTATGAGTATAAAGAAATACAACAATGTTGCAACCATCTTTACAAACTTACTTTAGACTGGAAAGAGCTTTGCACTCAGGATGTCATTGGTGAAGTAAACACAGACCAGAGACAGCAAATTTTTGAGTGAGCTTCATTTTAGGGACAGAGAAATGTACCCATCTCCCAGGACTTCCATGGCAGATGATCACAACATGAAACAACTTCAACACAAACTCCTACAGCTCAGGATGCCCGAAGTCTGACACCAAAGTTTCCTTTGGGTTTGCTCCTTTGAGAGGGTCTGAGTGAATAACCATTCCAGACTCCTCACTAGCTTCTGGGGACTTCCAGAAATCTTTTATGTTCTTTGGCTTTAAGCATACATCATTCTAATCTCTGTCATCTTCATTCCATCTTCTTAGTCTCTGTGTCCTCTAGTCTCCTTATAAAGACACCAGTGAGTGGAGGATTTAATCTTGGGACCCTCAACTAATAGCATCTGCAAAGACCAGATAAGGTTTCTAGATAACGTCACATTCTGAGGTTTCAGATGGCGGAAGGAAACATTATTCAACCCACTATAGAGATAGAATGAGAACTGGTGGCATAGGGGTTGCACGCTGGCTGCTAACTGCATTGTCAGCAATTGGAAACCACCGGGCACTGAGTGGAACCAAGGCGAGGCTTCCTCACAAGAATGGATGCAATGGCTTATCGGTGATGGAGGTGGGCAAGGTCAGGGTAATTGGGAGTGAACAATGAAGGTGGGAGGGGGAGGGAACACTAGAATTGATTGTGATGATGTACATAAAGCTGTATTTTAACACATCTTAACTATGGAAGTATATAATATGTGAATGTTATATCAAGAAAAGACTTTTAAAAAAAGAAACCCAAACTGACCAGTGGTTGCCAGGGGTGAAGGAAGAAGATTTTCTGCTTAGTGGGCATTGAGTTTACATTACTGGTGGTGGAACAATTTGTAAAAAAAAAAAAAAATGCCCAACACAAAGAGTGTATCCAATGGCACTGAATTACACATGTCAAAGTCACTGAATCGGAGAATGTTTTGTTATGTATATTTTTGCCAAAATTTTTTAAAATTTTCATTATTTTAAAAATAATGAAGTTACAAAGAGTACAAAGAAGAAGAAAATGTTCTAAAATTGATCGGCAATAATTGTACAGCTCTCCCTGATAATGACTGAACTGTTGAATTATATGCTATGTGGGAGAAGTGCCAACCATGGTTTGGTGTTGTGTTTGTAAGAATTACAAATAAAATGTACTTTACACTCAAAAAAAAAAAAAAAAGAGTTACAGTCTCAGAAACTCCGAGGGTTGTCCCCGGAGTCAGAATGGATGTGATGGCAGGGCCATGAACAGCTGGGGAGGGCTGTGATGGAAGCTTGGGCACTGGGGAGCACAGTGCGGTACATGGCACTTTGATCCACCAAGTGCCCAATATTTGATGTGTGTCCATATCCTCTAAAGCCAATAATGGAGAAAGAGCTGGTGCCAGCATACTCAGCAGTCTGCTGGAGAAACTTCCCAGGCCTCTGAGCCTGTATTTCGGCCCACAGATATCTGATCCCTCTAAATGATAACACAAAAGCCGCAGGGCTCCCCTGCCTCCAGCACAGGGATTCTATTTTAAAGTGACTCTTGCAATTTTACCTGAAGGGTATAAAGCTGTCCCCTCTGTATTGGAACAAGCAACAGAAATAAACTATGACAGGCAATATAGTACCCTCTTTTAAATTCAGATTCTTACCATATGGCCTGCTCTGAGAAATCAAAAAAGTCTCTCTCGACTTCTTATTTACATCCCTACGCACATGTAGCTCACGCAGGCCCCAGCTAACAAGCGTCATTGGACTGTTTTACAAGTGAAATAACAACTGCTATCCCTTAGTGGCTGCATAAACCACAGAATAATCCTTCTTGGATCACCTGAGGGGATTCTCTACTACCAAACAGGACCTTGTATTTGCATAAAGGTATAGATCTCATGTAAATTCTAGCACAGGTAACAGGGGATTGAACAGGTTTTCCTGCTGGTGAATTTTGAATCATCGCCAGAAAGATGACGAAGAGGCATTATGCCCCCTCTCCCACTGAAGGGTACCCAAGGCAACCTAGCCCCAGACACCTCTCGCAGATGTTTCCAAGAGGTGACCAGGCTTTGCCATCTACTACCCACTGAATTCTACAGTAACACATTCGGGCTAAGGACTGAGATCCTCTGTGGTGGAGGGGAACAGTGAGCTCTTTCCTTTCTCTTCCCCAAGGCAAGCAAGGAAAGTGGATCCACTAGAATCTCTCACAGGGACTGAGGCCTGGATGTTCAGTTCCTCATGGTTATGTGAGTAGCAGAGAGAGAGAGAGAGAGAGAGAGAGAGAGAGAGAGAGAGAGAGAGAGAGAGAGAGTTTGCTGGAGAGAGAGGGAGATTTCGATCAGTAAGCTGAAGATACATTTTGTCGTCAGAAAAAGTACACAGTTAAAAAGTACACGCCTGTGTAGGCGTGGCAGGTCACTTCCATTGACACCCGTCTTGGTAGCACTCTCTCCAAGAGGAGTCAATAGGGAAGCAGGTGGGGTGGCTGCAGCACCAAGTTGCAAAGTGTGTAGAATCTGAAACTCAACTGGGATGATTTAACAGCCGCTGAGCAGGAAGCAGCAGTAACTGAGTGAGACAGGTCTCCTGGGGCAGAATATATTGCACTGGGGAGCCTCCCACCACTCTGCCCCTAGATATAACTCATGTTTGTGTCCCAGGAGAGACTCAATATTTTGCTGGCTGCCACCCAGAAGTGACGGAGTCAAACAGTGACCAATCATGGTCAGAAAATATCAACGAAGAATTGGGTAACACAGGCTTCTGTTAAATAGGGGTATTTTCATTTTTCAAACCCTGACTTTTTGAAAGAGAAGGGGGTCTCAGAGGAAAGGAGGAGTGTAAAAGTGGATCCCACCTCTTCTGAAATAGAATTCTTTTAGATGGAAACTGCTGGAACTTGGATGGTGGGAGGAGAAGAGCTTGCAAAGAGATAAGAGGTAGAGTTTTAAACTGGATTAATTTGGACTGAACTCACATCTCAATCACTGGAAGGGTGGGAAAGAAGAACTAATTGCAGCACCAGGTAAATAAAGGGAGAAAAAGAGAACTGTTCCATATTTGCACCTTGACCTGAATTCAGGTCATTGCATAAAACAGTGGTATATATTTACTCTGCTGATCTCTGCAGCGATACCATGGAGGGTAAAGCCAAAGGTTGACCACCTTTTAACAGATGATAAAATCTCAGCTGGAATCTCTTCTACATATTGGTAACAGTCGGAGCTCAGGTCTCTGAAGGGCTTGCGTTACACTGCCCCCGTCATTTTCATACGGGGGTACACAGACACCCTGGGAACGTGGAGCTGTGCCAGGAAACTGGAGTCGAAATTTGGCACATAATATGCTGGAGCAAAAACAAGACTCAATGGTAAGAGATGAGAGCATTTTTTTTCATGCTAAAATACACATGAAACTATTTGGATGTATACAATTTTTTGCATGATTTTTGAAGATAGAGTGAAGAGTTTTGTTTGAGGAAACATCTTCAGCTCTCTGTCCATGTAATCTTCTTCTGCAGTTAAGGGGACACACATTGGATCCATTGAGAAGCCCACTACTTACAGTCTTGAACCATATTTACCTTGTACATTTCTTGGAATAACAATGGAGGAAGTGTAATGCCTAAAGAAAGCACTGTTTTTACTTAAAGAACACACCTTATATAGTTTGTGCAAACTATGCCATCCCTCCAATTTAGTTTTGTAAATTAGTTATGCCAATTTTTTCAGGATATGTAAAATATGAGCATGCTTCAAAGCTATTCAATGTCAGGTAGACATTAACTAAGTAGGGCTAGGGGCATTTGGATTGTGGTGCTGGAGGAGAATACTGAAAGTACTTGGACTGTTAAAAGGACAAACCAATCAGAGTGCTCCATCTAGACAAGAAGAACAAGACTTTCGCTTACATACTTTGGACATCTTGCCAGCAGAGCCCAATTCCTGAGGAGGATATCATGCTTGGTAGAGGGCAGGGGTGACATAAAAGAAGAAGGTTCTTGATGAGATGAATTGACATCAATAGACTCAGGCATAGGAACAACTGTGCAGATGGTACAGGACAGGCCAGTGTTTCCTTCTGCTATGCCCAGGGTCGCTATGGGTCACAGAGGACTGGATGGCATCCAGCAAAGGCAAAATATTAGCATATATTGCTAATGAAAATATAATTCCACAATTAGGAAAGTTGTATTTATTATATTAATTATTTGTTAATGTTATTATCTCAACGTAATGAAGACTACATAGAAGAACTAGGCTGTCCACTTTGGAGGAACTAGTCACTGAAAATCTTATAAATAGCATTGAAATATTGTCAATTACTGAAACCTAATAAATAGCAGCAGAACATTGTCAGAGGTAGTGCCAGAAAATGAGACCCTCAGCTTGGAAGGCACTCAAAAGGTGATTGAGGACAAGCTGTCTTCTCAAAGTAGAATTGACCATAACGACATGGATGGAGTCAGATCTTTGGAACGTTCATTGGTTGATGGGCACACTCAAAATGAGAAGAACAGCTGAAAGCATCAAGTGGAACTTGGAAGGTAAAATGTATGAGTCTAGGAAAGTTATCAACTAGGAAAATTAGAAGTTGCTAAAAATAAAATGAAATGCATAAAGATTGATATTCTGAGTGTTGGTGAAATGACATCAAGGACATTATACATGAAGAAAACAAAAGACCATCAAAATACATGATGAAAAGATCAAAGTGGATGTCAGAAAAGACTCTGAAGTTTGCGCTTTGTCATACAGTAGGTAAGTGAACCAGTGTGACCATTTTGAATCAGGGAAGCAGATGGTTTCTATGATAGGAATGAAACAACCTAGAAGAATTGCATTTTTCATCAAAAAGGACACTTCAAAATCTATCTTGAAGTACCATGCCTTCTGTGATAGGACAGTGTGTATGCACATGGAAGGAAATCCAATCGCTGCAACTATTATTCAAATTAATGCATCAACCACAAAAACTAGACATGGAGAAATTAAAGAATTCTACCACTATCTTCAGATTTTGATTCTGAAGTCAGAAATTGATTAAAGAGGCAATCAAGATACATTGATAATTTTTTGCGACTACAATGCAGAAGTTGGGAACAAAGAAGGAACAGCAGTAGTTGGGAAGTATGGTCCCGGTGATAGAAATTAAGCAGCAGATCACGTGATAGAATTTTGAAGACCACCAACTTCTTTTTTTTTCTTTTTCCCTTCAGTCTGGACAGGCGTCAGTATCCTTTATTTTGGGGTGGGGTGGGGGAGGGAATCAGAATGAGCAAACACAAAACCCAAACTCGACAGCTGCTAACTTCTTACAGCAAACATTTTTTTTTCCAACAAGGTACAGTTGGACTTCTCCAGATGGTTCTTTAAAAATCAAATCAACTATATCTTTGGGAAGGGAGGAAACAGAAACTCAATATCACCAGCTAAAACCAGGTCAAGTGCTGGTGTGATCCCTAGTCACAAAGATTTACACATTCTGCTGGGTGAGACTGTGATTCCTAGCAAGGAATATGAATATACTAAAAGAGTCTCTATTCAAAAGGGTGAAATTTAAAAGACATGTTAGTACTTGTTTGTTATCATTTCTTTGATCCACTGCATCATGAATCTTTGTTTAAATTACAAATCATTATGCTTATGCACAAGTACCAATTAAGTTCAATCTAGTAATTAAGTTCCTTGAGACAGGTTCCTTGTTTGTTGAGTTCTCTCTCCCTAGGGACTAGAAGAGTGTTTGGCACACAATAAACATTCTATAGATATTTATTGAGCGAAGGGGCCAATAATGGATTTTAGCTGGTAGATGAACTCCAAACCCAATTCAACCAGAGTATTTGAAAAACACTCCCTACTATAAAACAAATTTACCAAAATATTACAAATTCTCTAATAATATTCAATATTTCAAAATTAGATATTATCATATTATTTTGTTAGCTTTAATTAGTAGCTCCTTTTGTCAAATTTTTAAACTCTATTGCTTTTTTTTCTAAAAAAAAAATCAAATAAAAAAGTTTTCAAGGACTTTCTCCTCTTTCATCACTAGACCAAAATAGAACCATCAGGCATCATAAGATTCCCAGGAGTTTCTTCAAATTTCAAATACCCTGATCCAAATCACTGCCTATCTTGAACATTTTACCTCTGAATTTATCCAGGGGGGATTGAATAAATTTATCATGTATTCATTTTCAATCAAGTTCTCAGTGAACTTTTTTTTAATTAAAGTAAAACTAAGGAGACATTTCAGGGCTTTAGTTAAAAAGGATTAAGTGGTATAATAAATCCCCCACACAGGACCCAATTATCATCGCATCATTAATCAACTTACACCTCTAAAAGTGGAGCTTAGGGAGCACTCGTCTTACACACATGGCCAGTTTTTTTTTCTTCACATCCTTTCTCCTAAAGTGTTTCTGCCCAGATCACTTAACTTTCTCTCTGCCCAGTCTGGTTCTCATGAGTATAGGTGCCTCATGCTACCATCGTGATATGAGAAGGTGGACCTCTGTGGCAGTTCCTTGCATTCATTAACTTCAAATCCATTTAAATCAAACAACATATTTTAATCTGATACCCAGTAAAGAGAGTAAATCAACTCAGTCACCACCCTGTCAGTTAAATCTTATGTTCAAAGATAATATGTCCGGATAATTTATTTCACTTTAAATTACATTCATTTTAATATGTTATCTGTTTGAGTTTCTAACACAAAGGCATGTAGAAATAAAATGTTTTCAAGTTTTTAGAAATGGAATCTAAAAATCAACTCATAAGAGTTCTTTCAGACTCATCAGTTGTTACCTTACATTCTAAAATCTCTCACATGAACCTCCCCCAACAAAGAAGAATCTTGTTAGGTGCCATATAGTTAATTTAATACATGGCCCATAATTTAAGAGCTATCTGTTGTAATGCAGCTATTTCTTTTTCATACTTTTGTATGTCAGCAAAATGAAATCAATTTAAACCTAGATAATCAATATTCAGCTAGCCTGAATGCTTTATTTCCTCTGGGGCCACATGCTATTATAGTATGTAGGAATGTGTGAATCCAGCAAATTAAATATAAGTAATGTAAGATGGATGATAAAGTACCTATGGATCTGTAGTCTGTTAGATAAGCACTGCTGAGTTTAATGGAGAAACTAACAAATATCCCCAAATAAGCATTTTCGAAGAGCAGAAAATTGTCTACCAAGATGCAGTACCGGTTTTCCACAATTATTTTGGCATCTAAGGAATTTTCAGGAGCATGTATTTTCAGTGCAGTTACATTTTTTCTACCCCAAATCATTTAAGTACCTTTTATGATTTTCATCATCTTTCTTTCTCCTCGCAACCTAAAGTTACTGATTTGACACACAAGCTGCTAAAGAAAATTAAATCATTTCATCAAGGAGGAAAATAGTGAAGTCATTTTGTAAAGAAGTGATCTTCCCTTATTTTTAATGGTTATAATGTTATCTTTTAAAATATATCAACAAATTTAGAGGAATTGATATATCAGCTGAGAAGCCATGAATAAGGATTATTTTTCCGTTTATATTATAAAGAGTTTTTGAAACTTCTCTTCAATGCAATTATTCAACTTGATGATATAATTTATAAATTATTCACAAAGAAGTGTATTTTAATCAGTTCTTATCAGCATTGATATTTTAAGATCAGATCTCAAGGACATTATAGGTAAAACATAGTTTAAGCACAAATCCCATTATTGAGATTTGTTTTGAGATCATTGCATTTTAAAGGTGATTGCTAAAAGCCCTCCTCGCTTAAAACCAACTATATTATTATGCTGTATTTAATGGAAACTTTTAGAATTAATATTTAAGGTGATCAACTTAGATCAATAGTTAGAGACAGGGTAATTTTTTTCAGGTTCATTCCAATCTATGCAGTGAAACTCAGTTCAGACTAAAATCATGGTGTGGTAAAATGATAAGCCAACAGTGTGAGAAGTGCCTCAAAATTGTGTATACTTATCAATAGTAATATTTCCAGATGCAAGAAATATATTTTACTCTAACTGGCTTCACAAGGAAAATACATGCACTTAGAGTTTCAGAAGTAGGGAGAGTTTCTGAGTGGGTGCAGAGTCCCTGCAATCCCTGAGTTATGCCCTCCTCCCTGAGCTGTTTCCTTCTCAGCCCAGCCTCCTTCCCTAGGGAAGAGGCTATAGACTGGTTTCCAGAAAAAGAAAGCATGTCTGTCTCCTCTGGTGGATTTTGCTTAACAGCAAGGAAATTTCTTTCCCAGCAGCCCCTTGCAAGCTTTCCCTGGAGTCTCGTTAGCTCAGACCTGCTCTCTTAGTCCTTCCTGAACTAATCTGGTGGCAGACAATGTCACAGCTCATCTCCTACCCCAGTCACTGTTGCAAGGGGTTGGGACTACCTTTACCCATGCACGTTCCAAGACTATTCATAACACTGATGAGGAAGTCAACAGGCCTTGAAACACATCCGGTAGGAAATGTGAAATTTAGGGTCCAGTTAGGAAGGGGGAAAGGTGAATCAGATTAAGTATCAATGACAAAGTTGAGTTTAACAGATCTAATAAGTTTTCACCTGTGATGCCCAATTCACTATTCAATAGAATGCAGCAAACTATGTTGTTGTTAGGCTTTCATTGAGTGGGCTTTCATCCATAACAAGCTTATTCACAACAGAAGGAAACATTGTCCAGTCTGTGACGATTGTTCCTGTACTTGAGCCCATTGTTGAAGCCACTATGTCAAAACATCTCCTCAAAGGTCTCCCTCTCTTTCACTGCCCCTCTCCTTTACCAAGCATGATGTTCTTCTCCAGGGACTGGTTTTTCCTGACAACATGTCAACAATATGTGAGACCAAGTCTTGCCATCCTTACCTAGCAAACGATAGTTGATTTATATTATCCATTGATTCTATAATTGTGATTTTTTCTACTAACTAAAATGTATAACCCCCAAATCAATCCTCACAATATTTTCATGGTCGTTCATGGACATGTCCATGTTCTCAGTGGAGGTCAAACAAGGGGACAACTTCCCTCTTTGCTTCATCTCACATAGTATAAGCAAATGTCATTTCCACAGTAGAGTTAGTGGCATGTTTTGTATTCTTATCCAGCATTTAAAATAATTTTATCAAGATAAAATTCTCAAATCATATACTTCATAGCTCAATCATATTTCAAAATTTTTTATAACCATCACTATAATCAGTTCTGAAACATTTTAATCTTTAGTTTAGAAAAAGCAGAAACCAGCCTGCCTTCTTTTACATAAAATACTAGAAGCAGAAAGCACTTGAACTGGTCTTTGTTACACAAATGAAAAATATTTCAATATCCAATTAAAAATTTTTTTTCTTCCCCCAATTTAAAATTTTAACTCACTACATCTATGATCTTTTTTCCTGAGACATTTTCAGTATTTCACGACCACAGACTCAAATCCAAAGAGAGATTCTTCTGTAAATTTATATTCAAAGAGGAAATGAACAAAAATAAGATGAGAACTTTCAGATTGTCATGGATATTGACATTCCTGCATATGCTTTTGTTTAAGATCATTTTATTGGGGCTTTTATAGCTCATCTAACAATCCATACATCAATTGTATCAAACATATTTGTACATGTTGCCATCATTATTTTTTTAAACATTTACTTTCTATTTGAGCCCATGGTATCAGCTCCTTTTACCCCTCCCTATCCCCCTCCCTGTTTTGCATTATTTTGCACTTTGTGATTTGTTGATTAAGTTAGGCACCAAGTGAAGTGCTGAAGTGTTGCCTAGTTTTGCGATATACTTTACAGAGAAAATAGGTTGCTTTTCTATTACTAGGTGCTTCTCAGTTCATACAACAGAATGAAACATTGCCCAGTTTTGCAGGGCTCTGAATAGATTTTCAGAAGTTCAGGGAAAATGGAATTCAATGATAATGATCAATTTCCACAGAGTTTTGAAGCGCCCTCATATGCTTAAGATAAGCTTAGTGCGGGTATGAATGAGAGCACCATTGGCCATGAATTTATTGTTGATGAATCAACATAGGTATTAAGAAGTCCTGATGGGCCGAGCCCCAGTGGCGTAGTGGTTGAGTGCAGGACTATGACCCACTGGCTTGGCAGTTCAAATCCAGCAGCAGCTCCCCAGGAGCAAAGCTGGATCTCCCACTCCTACCAGAGGACAGTGATGCCCACCCCCCCAAAAAAAGAAGTCCTGGTAGTGTACTGGATTAAGTTTTTAGACTGACAACTTTAAGATCTATGGTTTCAACTCACCAGCTGTGCTATAGGAAAAAGGTTAGCAATGTGAAGAAATAGCAAAAGTTATTGAGTCTGTTAGGTGCCATCTATTCAGTTCTATGAGCATAACTGAACACTGCCTAGTCCTCACATTTGCTATATAAGAGCCCACTGTAAAAACCAGGATAGCAATCATTTTTTTTTAATTGGTCATACTCTTTTTCACCATCTATTTTAGCAAACATGATGTCTTTTTTCCAGGAATTGGTCCCTAACAGTAAATATATTCAAAATATTTGAGATAAATTCTCACCATCATTATTACTAAGAATATCCCAGCTTTACTTCTCCCAAGACAGATTTGCCCATTCTTTCTTGAAGCCCATGGTATGTTCAATAGCCTCTGCCAACACCATAACTCCCAAGCATCAAATCCCCAATTTTCCTTAACCATTGCCCAGATTTCACATGCACATGGGCAAGTGAAAATACGATGGCTTGGGTCTTGTGTACTGCAGATCTCAAAGTGACATCTGTGCTCTTTAATACTCTAAAGCGATCATGTGCAGGAGTTTAGCCAAATGTGATGTTATTTGATTTCTGGACTTCTGCTTCTATGAGTATTGACTACGTTTCAAAGTGAAACCAAATCTTCGATTTCTTCAGTCTTTCCTCAATTTGCCATGACACTGTCGATTGACAAATAGTGAGAATTTTGTTTTCTTTTTTAATGGGCTGCTTTTTGGGGGGGCATCACTGCCCTCTGGTGGTGGGAGTAGGAGACCCAGACTTGCTGCTGGATTTGAACCTCCAACCCAGTGGGCCGCAGTCCCGCGCACAACCACTACGCCACCGGGGCTCAGCCCCGAATTTTGTTTTCTTTACCTTGAGATACAATCCATTGTGAAGGCTGTGTTGTTTTTTTTTTAACCTTTGTCCGTAAATACTTTAAGTTCTCTTCACAGTCAGCACCCAAGGTGGTATGATCTGCATATCACAAATTGTGAATGGGCCTTCCTCCAGTGCATTCTTCATGCTTCTTGCCATAGTCCCTTTGAATTGTCTTCTCAGCAGATAGATTGAAGAGAACAGTGAGAGCAGGCATCTTCTGAATTAATCATTTTATTGGAATATTATAACAGATATTATAACCATCAATAATTCAGTTATGTAAGATCAAGCATAATTTCACAAATGATACCACAGTTTCAAAACATCTTATTTCTTCTTGAACTCTTTGATATCAGCTCCTTTATCTCCTTCCTCTCCCACCCTCCCCATCAGGAGCCCTTATTATTATATTATATGATGTTATTATTTGCTATATCTTAAATCATCCAATTCTAAACCTGAAATTCTATTATTTCTCCCATTGAGTGGGGTTATATAGCCATCAATGCTATCAGCTTCCACTTTCCCCATCACCTTGCCACCCCTCTTCCCATACCCTCAGGGAATCCTTACTCTCACTCCTATTTCTGAAGAGTTATCTATCTTGTCTTTCATGTATCAAAAGCTCTTAATTGTAGATATGAAAACATGCTGGTCTAATGAGGTAAAACCAAGGCCATAAAACTAAGAGGAGGAAATATATTAAAGAACTTGAAGATAGTTGTGTTTCATCAGTGCTATACCACTCCCTAGACTTATCATCCCTTCCATGTCACCCTTCTGGAAAGGACTGTCCAATTATATTACAGGTAGGTTTTGGGTCTCCCCTTTGCCCATGCTCCTTCACATCACTTTGATTGCTTGTTTTTGAACTTTGTTTGTTTGTTTGTTTGTTTTGAACTTCTGATACCTGTCCCTCTCGACACCTCATGATCACACAGGCTGGTGTGCTTCTTTCATGTGGGCTTTGGTGCTTCGCTTCTACATGGACACTTATTTAACTGCAAGCCTTGAAGACCCCAGATGCTATCTGTGTCTTTTAACAGTCTGGCATCATCACCTTTCTTCAGCACATTTGTTTATGCACCCATTTTGCCTTCAGTGATCATGTCAGGAAGGTGAATATCATATAGTGCCACTTTATTAGAACAAATTGTCTTTGTACTGATGTAAGATTTAAGTAGAGACCCAAAATTCAACTGTTTCCTTGTTGTATTTACATATATATGCATACACAAATACACCTATCTTTATACATTTACATATCTATAGTTATACCTACATATATATGTTTTTATTATCTTTGTCTTTACTCATTTTTTCTCTCCTGCCCACTATCATGTTCACCATCATTCATTCACCTCTCAGTAATTCCTCTTAGATACATTTCCATTGATCAAACATGACCAGGAACACTACTTCCTCCTCACCTTCAATTTTACAACACTTGCTATTCCCCTGTTCCTGTCATTAGGTTCATGACCCACCTCTCTCCCCTTTTTCCAATCCCCCTAGGAACTTTTAGTCCCTTGGGATAGCTTATCCTGCATATCTTGTAAAATAGACACCAAAATATTTTTTTAAGAAAGAAAGACCATACAAAAAATGCCAAGCCTGTTATTCTGACCCAGAGTAGGTGAGTATCTCTCTGCTAAATAGTGAGCGGAATCTGTTATAACCCATCATTCTAATTCCCTTTTCTTTCAGGGTTCCATATTCTGTGACCTACTTACATAACAACACATACCCTTTTGTTCCTCATCATTCATGACAGAGAAGCACACGCCCTGCAAGTCCACATTGCTCTCCCTGCAGTCAGTAATGGAGAGGTTTGGTGTGCTCCCACCTTACACCTTTAGATGAAAGAATATATCTTGATACATAGCTTTCCTTTTTTGAAGCCAGTTGTACTCCTTGTTTCTGTTCAAACACTTGCCTTTTGGTGTACATACAGGTTTCACATGAGAATATTAACATTTCTGAAATTCCATTCTCCCCAGTGCTAGCCATAATTTATTATGTTCCACATAGTTGAATTCCTTTGCATAGTCAATATAACACAAGTGAACATCTCTGCTTTCGGCCAACGTCCATCTGGTATCAGCAATGATATTTTTCACTCCATGTCCTCTTGAATCTTGCTTGAATTT
Organism: Nesogale talazaci; assembly: GCA_004026705.1. Taxonomy (NCBI): domain Eukaryota; kingdom Metazoa; phylum Chordata; class Mammalia; order Afrosoricida; family Tenrecidae; genus Nesogale; species Nesogale talazaci. Next base: position 125,642 of record PVJH01002814.1, read on the forward strand.
CTAGTAGCTCCTCATCAGTGTACTCCTACAATAATCTTCATCAATTTTTTTACTTGCATGTGATAATAAAGATATTGCCCAATAATTTTACATTTGGTTGGATAACCTTCTTTTGGAATGGGTGCAAATATAGATCTCTTCAAGGTCATTGGCCAGCTACCTATCTGTCTCTCCAGTTTTTTGGCATTGATAAATGAGTTCTCCCAGTGCTGCATCAGTTTCTTGGCACATTCAGCTAGTTTTCTGCCCAGTTGTAGAGCCCTGGGTTTTGTTTCATATTGCTTTTTAGCAGTGTTTGGACTTCTTCCTTTAATATCATTGGTTCTCCCAAATGTTTGAATATTGAATAATTCTTTTTGTTCCAGTAATTTAGTATTTTTCAGCTTCTTTTATGCTTCCTTCATCAGTCAATATTTTGCCCATTGAACCCTTCAATATCGCAACTCAAGGCTTGCATGTTTCTTTAGTTCTTTCAGCTTAAAAATGCTCAATACATTCTTCCCTTTGATTTTCTGGTTCCTGGTCTTTGCACATTTCACTATCTGATCTTTGAAATTTTCTGTTCAGTTCCTTTACTTCATTATTTCTCCCATTGGCTTAAGCTGCTCCATATTCTATACTCAATTCTCAAATCCTATAGTCTCAGAGTCTTTTGGGCCCTTTTTTTCTTTTTTATCTTGTAAATGAGCTTTTGCTTTGTTCTTGAATGCTCTTGCCGTCAAGGACCATTCAGCTGTTCTCTTGCCATTAGTGTGCACTGTGTTAAATCTGTTCCTGAAGTGGTCTTTAAATTCAGGTGGAGTATACCCAGGTCATATTTTGGCTCTTATGCACTTGTTTTAATTTTCTTCAACTTCAGCCTGAATTTGCATGAGGAATTAATCATTCCATGGGTGACGCCTGATGTTGTTTGGACTAGTGGTATTGAACTTCTCAAAAGCTCTTTCACACATATAGTCTATTTGATTCCTGTGTATTCAGAAGTATAACAGTCATTTATGACTTTAAAAAGGTGTTTCCAATAAAGAAATACATACTCTTGAAAAATGCTATCATGCGTTCTTCAGCTTTGTTTCCATCACAAAGTTCATATTTTCCAATTACCTAACTTTCCTCTCCCAGGATCCTTGATGACAAAGTAGGTAGCATGTTGAGCTGTTAACCTCAAGGTCAGAAGTTCGAAACTGCTACCTGCTTCATAAAAGAAAGAAGAAGCTTTCGACCCCTATAGTGATGAAAGTCTCAGAAATTCACGGGGACAGGTCTCACTCTATTCCGTTGGGTTGCTCCGTGTCTAGATTGATTTCCTCTTTGTTTCCCACTTAAACATCTCAAGCTCCAGTACTTATCAATGGATATTTGAACACATTCAGAAGGAAGAATTTGTAAAGCTGGGCCCATTTCTTCATCATTGGCTTTAGTGGTTGGCGCATATATTTAAATACTAACTCTATTAACTGGTCCTCCTTGAAGGTACATTGATATTATCCCGTTACTGACAGCTTTGTACTTCACGATAGATCATGAAACATTCTTTTTGATGATGAATGTGATATCATTCCTCTTCAATTTTCACTCTGGGCATAATAAACCATAAGATTTTCTAATTAAAACAAAACAAAAAATTTTTAAAAAGATTTTCCATTGGTCAAAGCTAGTCCATTTCAGCTCACTGATGCCTGAGAGATGCTTTCCTTTTCATTTTTTTACAACTTCCAATTTTCCTAGAGTCATGTTTTGCATATTGCACCATGTTTTTTTTTTATTAACAGATGTTTGTTTATTCTCATTTTAAATTGTGCACATCCACAAATGAAGGTCCCCAAAGCTTTGCTACATCAAAACCATTGAGTTCAACTGTACTTTGAGGAACCAGCTCTTTCTCACTTGTATGTTCAGTGACTTCTAACATGAGAGGCTCATCTTCTGGCATTATATATGATAATGTTCAGCTTCTATTCATAAGGTTTTCAGTGGTTAATCTCTCAGTAGTGACTGTCCCTTTTTTTCTGCTAATCTGTCTTAGTCTGGAAACCTGTCCACCATAGATGCTGCTGCTAATTTTTTAAATACCCATACATATCTCCCAGTAACATAGGAACACAATCCACTACAATATAACAAACTTATCAAGGTAAAATTTCTCTTCCCTTGTTTCTACCCTATGAGACTTGTTCCCTTATCCCATGGAAAAAGTTATTTTTAGGTGCCACATGGAATCCTTCCAAAATTATGTGCTTAATAAATCCTGAGAGTCATGCCTATAGAAAGCACTTTATAATGTGAGGAACCAAAATAAATGGTTGTGAGGAAATAATATTTCTGGCCATTTAATATTTTGTTCCAGTGTTAATATGTTTACATTTGATATTTAGGCTTCATAAGTCTTGTGATAACATCTATTGTTTTTAAATCACTTCAAAGAAAATTATATTTAGCTAACCTAGGGCTAAGGATGATGTGTTAGTCCAGGTAGACTAGAGAAACAAATTCATAAATACACATATGGGTATAAGAAGGAGCTTTACATACTAGGGCAATTCAATATTGAAAAAATATCCCAGCTCAGTACAGATCAAGTCCTTAAGTTCAATATTAGCCCATATGTCTGATGCCAATCTATAAAGTCCTCTTCAGACTCATGAAACACATACAATGATGAGAAAGCAGGAAGATCACAGGTCAGTTGGTGGGAAGTCTTGTGGATCCAGTGATGGTAGAAGCATCTCAGCACTCGCATGGTTCTTCACATGGTTCTTCCAGATCCAGGGCTCTTGCTGCCATCAGCATAGATTCCTGTGCCTTGTCAGTGGATAGGTTCTAAAGAAGTGAGCCTGCGCCCTGCCTCCAGCAAGCTATTTATCTCACGTGACCTGATTGACAGGCTGAACTCCACCTCTTCACTTTTAATTCTCTCAAATTGACAACCAATTATAAAACTACCACACATGTGAAAATTGGACAATGCCTAAGGAAATACACAGAATGATGCATTTAAATGGCCATGAGTTATATTTTCAGGTGCTAAGGAAATTCGTAAAATAGTTGGGCTTGTTTGTTTGTTTCTGACCCTGACTTAAGGCCACAATCTTCTGTAGGGGATAGATTGGGTGGATCTGGACCAGTGCTATCTTTTTCTTAGTAAAACCCTGACATACAGTGGGCAAGTGTATGCATTTCATCCGAAGAGGCATTTGAATGGAACTTATTGCTTATAAGAACTCTATTGTAAATCTTTCCCTCCAATTTAAGATGAAATACAAGTTTGATGTAGGAAGTTAAGTATATGCATACATTTAAAAAAATTTAAACCCTCATAATCCTTTTAACTAAAGAAGCATTGGTAACACTCTGGCATAGTCATTGTTATATGAGTCAATTATGTATGTTTGTAGCATTTTTTTCACAATTTAGTGCTATTCCTGAAATACCTTTATTGCAATTTTGTTTCTTCATTTAATATGCCAGAACATTTCCTTCCCAGGTAGGAGTAGTTTTTCTAAAACCATCATCTTTTAAATCATCTTGAATAAAGGAGATATATATATATATATATATATATTTATTTATTCAATGAATAGTTTTCTAGTGCAGGTAGAACATTTTGCAAAGCTGGAATTTTTAACACAAATAAAAGCCTATTTTCTTACGTGAGCTACATGAGTCTAATGTTAATTTTCAACCAGAAGTCCAATAGGGAAATATGAAAAATGGTTTTTAAAAGTCCAAGACTCATCAATTTAACAAAGCATTTCATGTCTGTATTCATTATTAAAGACCCATATAAATGACAATGCAAATCATTATGAAAACTTCAAATTATTACTTATTTATATGAGCATCTAAATGAAACTCTTCTTTAAAAATGCATGCCGTAAGATGTCTTTTAACCATTTGAGTATTACCTAGAAGCGTTATCAGTTGGCATCAATTCAAAGGCAATGGGTATGTTTGTCTTGTTTTGTTAGGAGCAAACGTATCTCTGTGTGTTCGTGTGTGTGCCTGTCTCTCAAAAACATAAGCTCCGGTTGTATTTCAAACAAACCTTTGAATGTAAAAGGATGTCGTTAAAAAGAGCGTGAGAAGCTTGATGCTCCAGTTAGGTTTTAGAGTTGCGTCTAAGGATAATCTTTTATGGAAGAGTAAATAAAACCATTAAATCATGCTGTTTCTATTCCTCTTGAATATTTATCACAACTGAGACTAAAACTGATCTTTAATCGTGATAGTGAGTGTGCGTGCACACATACACACACACACTCACACACACAGTGCAAACAGTATGTGTTCTTGACTTGTGGTATTGAGGACAGAGGAGAACACTGGTGGTGTGGTGGTTCTTAGTTGAGCTGGTAGCCACGAGGTCAGCAACTCAAAACTCCTACCTGCTCTGCAGAGCCAGATGAGGGCGTCTGCTCCAGTAAGCATTTGGAAACCCACAGGGGTGGTTTTACTCTGCTTTATGGCGTCCTCTGAGTTGGAATCAACCCGATGACAGAGAGTTATAAGACAGAGTTGGGTTTCCTGGGCTGTCATTTTTATGGGAGCAGAGAGATGAATCTTTTCTTTCCTTTTGGAGCAACTGGTGGGTTCAAACCTCTGACCTTTGGTTTAGCTGGCAAGTGCTTGACCGTTGCTTCTTTATACAAAATCTAGAATGGCCTATTTTGAGTGATGGTGATTCATTGTAGGCTATAAAAACTACTAATCGTGTTTTAAATTACTTTCACATAAATCCTGTCTGGCCAACTTCTTTTTTTTTTTTTTGGGGGGGGGGGGTTGGGGGGCATCACTGCTCTCAGGTGGTGGGAGTAGGAGGCCCAGCTCCACTGCTGGAATTGAACCTCCGTCCCAATGGGCCGCAGTCCCGCGCACAACCACTACGTCACCGGGGCTCAGCCCTCCAACTTCTTAATAGAACTTGTACTATCTTTTTCAAGGACTGTCCTTTTATTATGAATTGTGCTACACACTTGGTTTTATATTTATATCTCATTTTCATGGAGTGATTGGTGGGTTCAGACTGCTGACTTAAAAGCTGTGCCACTCAAGGTTCTTCAATGGAATCAAAACAACAGATTTATACAATGACAATAAATTGATAGATGTTTTGCTTCTGATCTATTTGACTCTCTTCTGCTAATCTGGAAGGGTAGAACTTATTTACTTTGGGGAATCAGAGACAATCAAGATGATCATCCTCTGTCAGTACTTCCCATTCAGATCCTAGAATAATGAAAACCTGGAGATGCAGCTGAGTAGGTGTCGAAATTTACCATGATTCTCACTAGTCAGTGGAAAAGCACTAATTTAGCACAGTTCACTTTCCTTTGTGTGATTGGGTTTATCTAATTAAAGTATAGCCAGCGACCCAGGTGGCTACATGACTTTCACAAAAAGGGCACCCTGTTGTGCTAATTTATTCAGAAAATACATTTGTTTTATTTCTGTAAAGGATATGTGGGTAGGCATGTTCTACTATGATTTTTTTAATGTGAAACGTCTCACAGGTATGAAATGAATGCAATGTGTACATAGATATAAACTACTATTATGTTCTTAGGTTTACCTTGATTTTCAGTTCCAGTAAACAACTGAATTTGAAATAACTGTTAGAAATTATTTTCAGATAAATATTTATTTACTTGTCATCCAATCTAGCGAACAAAGCCTGTTGAATCATATTTCCTAATGATATGAGGTTTTTAAAAGGGTCGAGGCTGCAGGTGTGTGGCATTCCGTGATTGTATAGTAGTGAGTACTCTGCGTTGTGGCCACAGCAACCTTGATTCGAATTCAAGTCACGGCACTGTGAGACATTCTTCCTGTCACGGACTGAGCCCTGGTGGCAGAGTGGTTGTGTGTGGGACTGCGGCCCACAGGGTTGGCAGTTCAAATCCAGCAGCAGCTCTCCAGGAGCAAGACTAGTCTTCCTACTCCCACCAGGGCAGTAATGCCACCAAAATAAATAAATAAAAGGGTCGAATTCTAATAGTTGATTGCATGTCCTGGTATAAAACTGAAATTGTTGGCCTTCCAAAACAAGGGTGAAATAAAGGTAGTTTGATTAGAAACTCCATGCACTCCTTTACTTAGTCTAGTGGGATCTTCTTGTCAACGAAGTAAAATATTACCTTATAGAAACATGAACAAAGGAATCAGTTATTATAAATGGTCAATAGGCCAGTGAAATATGATTACTTTAGAAATATCTAAAGAAATGTAAGTAGATAGATTGAAATGTCATTTTCTCCCTATCAGTCATTTTTTTAATCCCATAAAGTGCCCTGTCAATGAGACTTTCTCCAATGCTGATGCCATCTCTTTCTTCATGTAAGCCAGCTTCTCTGGTGATCTGCTTAGCATACAGATGGAAGCAGTGTGGTGAAAGGCTATACCTCTGACCTTTGTGTGTATCTTTCCAGATTTTTCAATTAGCAATAATTGCACCTCGGATACACCTCACTGAATATGATATTGCCACTGTGCAAAACTGCCTTTCCTGATTTTAAACCTATCAGTGTTCCCTTGTTCCATTTGCCTCTTGATTCATGTACAGGTTCCACAACAACACAATGAAGTATTCTGGAATTTCCATTCTTCTCAAGATTGCCTAAAATGTTTTGTGATCCACGCAGTTGAATTTATTTGCATAATCAATAAAACATAAGGCAAGGGATAGCAAGATTTCATTTTGCATATGGTGGACATGTTGCCAGGAGAGACCAGTCCTTGGAAAAGAACATCATGTTTGGTAAAGTAGAAAAGCAGCAACAACAACAACAAAATGGAGGGAGGAAGGGAAAACAGTACTCCATTCTGCTGTGCATAAGGTGGCTATGAGTTGGAACTTATTTGATGGCACTTAATAATAACAACAACATCAAATCCCCATGTTAGTGAGTTGGTAAGTGTATTGTAGGGATATCTCAAGTAAAATAAATAAAAATCCACACCCGCACGTACAGCATCCTTAGGCACTCACAATTAAGGTAAGATTTCACAAGTTTGAAAGCACTACCCTTCAGAATGCCAAAGAGGCATTTACCAGCCACAAATTTGGGAGTCCCATGACACTATCAGTTCTGATTTGCTGGCTGCAAATCCAGGATTTCCCTCTATCTTGTCAGGATGTCAGTCCAAGCTTGAGACTCTCTTGAGTTTTCTCACTTGACCAGCTGACTCCTACTACTCTTTTTGTCTTAATAATTTACTGGAACTCATAATCATAAGTGCTATACTTAGGGTTGCAGCTCTATTGTAGCCAAAATGGCACAGAGTATCAACCAGTATGAGGTTTGGGAAGATTCCCAACTCAAAGCTTCCCAATCTCCAAGGGGTTACTACACTCATATGAATCAATGGCTTTCAGCAACCAGGAAGCCCAGAACTTTTGTTGACCTTTTTACAAAGCCACAACTGATTGGATAAGTCCTTCTCTTTCCCCTATGTTCCATTGATATCAGACTATTAACACAACCACACAGGTGTGGAATAGAGATTGAGATAACACAAGCATTTTTTTTCAGTATGCGTTTTAAAAATTAATTAATCATTTTATTGGCAGCTCTTTCAGATATCACAACTTCTTTAGTTCAATTAAATCAAGAAATAATGTGCATTTGCTACTATAATCAGTTTCAAAATATTTTCTTTCTTCTTGAACTCCTTGATATAAGCTCCCTTTGATCCCCTCCCTGCTCCACCCTACCACTCAATAATCCTTATATTTTTTCGCTATAATAATTGGGGTGATGGGCTGAGCCCCGGTGGCGTAAGTGGTTGAGTGCGGGACTGCAACCCTCAGGCTTGGTGGTTCAAATCCAGCAGCAGCTCTCGGGAGCGGCACTGGATAGCGCCCACGACCACCAGAGGCAGTGATGCCCACAAAAAAATAAAATAAAATAATTGGGGTTTTGTTGGGGCTTTTTGCCATACCTTACAGATTCCAATATATCCATTCACATACAGTTCTGTTGTTCGATCCCATCAGGTGAGGCTACACCATCATCAACGTTATCCGCTCCTTATTCCATCTTTCCTCCTCTCTCTTCCCATGTCCTCAGGGAACTATTACTCCTGTTACTGTTTCTGAAGGGTTCTCTGTCTTGGCTTTCATGTACCAAACAATCTTAAGTATACAAATATTCATAGCCAAATCTAACATGATTAATGAGATAAAACCATAATAGTAAGGGGAGGAAATATTACAGAACTAGGGGAGAGTTATGTGGTTCATCAGTGCTATATTGCACCCTGGCTTTATCATCACTTTCTTGTGGACTTTCTGAGAGGGACTATCTAATTATCTTACAGGTGGGTTTGGGGGTCTCCACAATATCCACACTCCTTCACATTGATTTCGTTGCTTGTTTTTAAACTTCTGGTACCTCTTCCTGCCGACACTCATGATCACACAGGCTGGTGTGCTTCATCTATGTTGGCTTTGTTGCTTCCTTGCTAGATGGCCACTTGTTTACCTTGAAGCTTTTAAGACCCCAGTTGTTATATCTTTTGTTTGTTTGTTTTGTTCTGTTTTTTTTGGGGGGGCATCACTGCTCTCTGGTGGTGGGAGTAGGAGGCCCAGCCCCACTGCTGGAATTGAACCTCTGTCCCAGTGGGCCGCAGTCCCGCGCACAACCACTACGCACCGGAGCTCAGCTCCCCAGTTGTTAAATCTTTTAATAGTCCGGTGCCATTAGTTTTCTGTACTACATTTGGTTATGCTTTGGTTATGCACCCATTTACTAAAGCATTTTAAATACTTGGGAAATTCCAAGAGTTTAGAGTTGTAGCTCAGGCACTCAAGGCCAATGCCAAATTACTTGAGGGAAAGTAATACAGTTTTTACTCCACAGTGAGAAAATGCATGTTTTATAATGCCATGTAGGTGGGTGAAAATCTCTTGGCAGACAATTCAGCAAAGTTTGGCAACCTTTTAAAAAAGCACAAAGCTTTTTTAAAAAGTGCAAAGCTTTAATTTAATTATATTTGTTGCTGTTAAGTGTACTCAAATAGATTTGACTCATAATGACCTGGTATGACTGGGTAGAATTGCCCCATAGACTGTAATCTTTAAGGATGCAGGTCACCCTTTCTCCAACAGAGCTGGTGGGTGTTTTCAAGGCACCAATCTTTCGGTTAGTAGCTGAACACTTAATCATTGTGACATTAGGTCTCTTTGATAATTACATGACTAATAATTTATCCCAAGAACATAATAAAATTGATCATCAATAATATTTTTACAGATACGCGAACTTTGTTGTGTAGCAAAAAAATGGAACTTAATTGTTCATCAAAAAAGGATTTCTAAAATAAATGATAGGTTAGGCTTATAATGGAGTACTATGCACCCTCCAAACAGATAGTTACTAAGATCCATATTTGACATGCAAAGATGTACAGAGCACATTGTGAATTGTAAGATAATAGCTTATGGTACAATATGCATAGTAATACCCTAAGTCTAGAAGCCACATGTTGAAAGGAGCCCTGATATCCTCGTGGGCTCTATGTTGGGATGCTAGCTGCAAGGTCACTAGCTTGAAACCCTCTCACCTGTGGGGGGAAAAGGAGGATTTGGCTTTCTTAAAGATTTACAGTCCAAGGAAATCTACAGGGGTAATTGTCCTCTGCCCTGTGGGTTGTCTATGAATCAGAATTCTTTTGATGGCAGTGAGTTTGGTTTTGTGCTATGCTGAGAGACACCTAGAAGTATGCTATCTAAAATACTAACAGTCATGTTTTTTCTGTGTGGTGAAATTGGAGTTTTAAAATCATGTTCTTCATAGTTTACCAAGTACTTTATATGCTGACAATGAGAATGCTTTATTTACACTTAACACAAATGGAAAAACTTAATCTTTTTCCCCTCAAGCATATGTCTTTTGCAAGTCAGTGGGTTTTTATATATTAAAAAAAGGACTTTGCCACCACAATTTAAAAACATTTCCTTCACTTTTTAATTAATTAATTGTTGCTTCTGGAATGTATTGATGCTTTCTTAATCTTAACAATTTTATTGGCATGTCACATATCATACAATTAAATGATTTAAGCATATTAAAAACAGTTGTACAACAATCACCACAATCAATTTTAAAACATTTTCTTTATACTTGTACTTATTAGTTCCCCTCTTCCCCCTAATCTCCCTTGCCATAGCTTGAATAAACTGTTAATTCAGTTATGGTCTCTATAGATTTACCTATCCTGTATTTCATATAAAGAAACTTGATTCGAATGGCTAAAACCTTGTCCATTGATCCCCACTCTGATGCACATTAGACCTGATCTGGTTGTTTTTTTTAATATTCTATGTATTTTTGTTTGTTCATATTGGGGTCTATCTCAGATGCGTTATGTCATTCAGGATCACCCTCTTGGATTTTTGCTTTATGTTTTTCTATTTTTCAGTACATGAAATCCAGGATTCATGAACCATTAGGAATAACTAGTGGAATAAGTGTTTCTGGGGAGGGATACACTAGTGGTCGGGGCAGATGGATGTTAAAGGGAGCTGATGTCAAGGAGTCCAGGAAGGAAAAGAATGTTTTGAAACCATGGTAGATATTACACAATACTTCTTGATGTGATTGAACTATGGAATGATATGATATTTGTATTAACTCCCAATAAAATGGCTTTGAAAAAATATGCAATAAACACCCCCCCAATAAAATTTAAAACATTTCCTTCAAAAACTAACAAAACAAAAACCCTCCAATATAATGACAAAATAAAACACAAAAAATCCTCAATACAAAAAGGCATAGGTGGTATAGTGGTGAGCATAGATGCCTTCCAAAAAATAGCAGGAAATAAAACTAGAACTAATTTAAAATGAGTCAAAAGAGAAAACAAATAATAAGATGCTAAAAATTAACCTAAGAATATCTGCATTAATTCATTTATTCACTTTGATTCAGGGCAGTGCTTTTCAAGCATCTGAGGAAATTCAATAGAGATTTAATCCCTGTGGAAAGCCTGCAAATTTGGGTCTGTAATTGTCATCCATAAGCTTCTGCAAATCAGGTGTTCAGAATTCAAGTTCAAATGCAATTCTCTCCTCCGATTTTTATTATTTGCAATCCTTTGCTAAATATGGGGAAGCTTTTTAGACGGAAATACATGAGATTCTAATATATGTGATAGACATATTTAAACACTAAAATGACTGAACCTTGTTTAAGAAAACAATGAGAGCTTGACAAGGGGCACAAAAATTCATTGACACTCACTTACCGTGGCAGAACTAAGTCTGCAGAACGAAAAGGTGTCTTAAAAACTAAGAGAAGATGAAAGTGGCAAGTGCATGACAGTCTTCATGTGCCTATTACTGGGCCACCTGAAAAGCCAGAGGTTGGTGGGCAATCCAATGACTTCCAAATCCCTGGCCTCGGGGAGCAGTCTTCCTCTTCTTCTCCCACTTGGGCATTTTGGCTTACGTCCAAAGGAGTCTATCAGTTCCTTTAATCTGCAACAGGTGTATTTAACACCAAGTCCAGTTCACTGACTGAGTTTTCCAATGTCTGATGTCATCTGTGTTGTATGCCTTGAGAAGACAAGATCTATAAAGTCCAAGTAACCTATCATCTGGGGGCTGGGTCACTAACAGCTGAAAGGAAATGAGTTAGGAACTGAGTTTGACGCTTAGCCATCTGGTACAGGACTGTCCCTTGGGGGTCCACAAAAAATGCCAAGCATTTTTCACAAAGTTCATTTTATTTTTCAAATTAACCCTATTTTTTATTGACCATGGTACTTCTTTTATAGCTAGAGAACACCTCAGCTCTTTTATGCTCTGTAAAGCAACATGTACACTATAATTACTCAATATTTTTAGTAAATCAGTGTGAGTCCTTTGTGCTTCAAGCTTTGTCTGTGAAGAACCAGTAAAACAGGTGTGATAGGCGGGGCAGACCATCTGTTTGTAGTTGTTTTTGCTTTTTTTTTTTTTTAAAGAACAAAAGGGATTTAAAATCTACCTCACTGACTGAAGACCAGTAAAAGAAAATTAATACCTTTCCTCTAATCCCACATTACCTTCTGTTGTTATTTTTAGTGAACATATATACTACCAACAACTCTGTGCAGAAAGTTTTGGAAATACAAGTCTTAACTAGGGTTAGCGTCTCCAAGTTTATTTCTCAAAAGGGTGTTAATTAGTTGCTGAGGTTATGGTGGAAACAGCCATGCATATAAAGTTCTTTTCAGAAATTCCTACCAACTATGCTTCAAGCTTCGTCTTAGACTAGAATAGTGTGTTGTTTTCTAGTATGAAGAGGAGATCATCTGCAATGCCATCTTTATTATTCTCGCAACTTCCTGTGGAGAGAATCACATTTGTCACTAATAGAGAAGTGGGTAAGATTTCATGAAGTTATATACATTGTTTTTGCTTAAAGGGTTATCAGCCTCCATCATAAAGCAATGGATGGTGTCTGTCTCTTGCTTCTAGTGTCAACTCAGAGCTAGGCAAAAATCATAGACTCATAAGAGAACGATGTGAGATATTTTATTACTTTTAGCATAATCTCCATCCATATGACTAAAAATTTGTGTTCTCTATTCTTCAAGAGAATGTTTGATTTAGTTGCCAGTAATTAATTCCTTTGAAAGTCTCTCAGGGGACATCATTTGTATTCAGACAGCTCTCAGTATGAGAAACATGATTTAAAACACTTAAAACATGATATCACAATGTCTTGATAACTGTGCAGTTTAAAGGAGCAGAGCGCATGCTGTTCTCATAATTATGCATTTTATGTTTTTCAGATTATTTAGCTGAAAAGTCTGGTGGCAGTAAAACTGTATCACTCAGTTCTCCTGGTGTGGGTGCACACTGGAAGGGCAGTCAAGGTCCTCCGGATTTTTTATTGATTTTTGAGTGTTTGAGTTGAGGCCACACCTATCCTGCCCTACTCCCAGGCAGAGGGTATGCACAGTGGAGTTAGTAATGTGGGTCTATTTTATAAAAACTGGGTATTTTCTAAGGTATAGCTTTAGCTATGGAGTCCCTCCTTAGCTTGATCAGAACTGACTTAAGCAATAGGTTAGTTTGAGACTCTAGCACTATCTTCCCTGTTTCCCTTTCTGATGTGCCAGATCTACAATGTGGTCTGATAGCTATCTCTACCCACTACTGTTTTCTCTCTGTTTGCCTTCGCAAGTGTTTCCCCACTAAACAAATACTTTACCTTTCTAATTTTTTCTTGGCAACTACATCTTAGCGGACCTGAACAAACACAAAATTGATGCACATTCGAATATGTGATCATTATCTTTGAAGCATAATCATGTAAGAAAAATTTCTACCTATACTTTTATTAATTATACTCTAGTATTTACTAATTTCAGAACTTAAAAAATATAGTCATATATTCTATGTAATTTTTTGGACAACATAATTTTTATGGCTAGTAGACATTGACTTTTTGGAAATGACATTTCTTTCTTGCCCTTTCATTGTTATGAGGAACAAATATAATGAAGAGATTTCAGTAAAACATAGATTATTGGTTTTTTTTTTAGCAATTTTAATATATAGATCATGAAGGCATCTTTTTATTAAAGTTTACTATAAAGAGCATACATTTAAAAGTATGTCTTAAACTTGGTTTCAAAGATTTATATTTGCTATTCTTATATAGTTATATACCTATAAAAAGTTGTAAAACAAGCATAAGGAGGTACCATGTGCATCCCCCCTCTAGCATCCTCCAATGGTAACAAAGGTTAACACAAAATTTTATATGAAATGAAATTTTAAAATGAAAGTTATTTCAAGTTCTAATCAACAATCAATTATTTTAACTAAGTAAACCTGGATACTTCCAAGTAACTTTAAACAGTCCTTTGGAATTCCCTTTGGTTACCTAATAGCATCTGACTACTATACCTGGAGAATCTGTTCAAATTCTAGGTTCCTGTGCTGTCTACTTGATCTCTACATTCTATTATCCATTGCAATGGCTACATAGAACTCACAGACAAAATTCAAGATGAAAGGGTTTATTAAGGAAGTTAACAGTTGTAATGCCAGGGAGAAATTCTCAGGGTTGAGTTGTTTATCCAGGCATGCATGTTACAAAGTTCTGTCAAGTCTGCTAATAAATGCCCAGAGGGCATACCACCCACTGGAAGCCTCAACTGGAAGGCATTCAGCTTAACTCCATGGTTCAGAAAACCAAGTTCTCTCAATTAAAAGAACCCAGTCCAGTAAACCTCAGCTCGAAGGCACTCTGTTCCACATCCATGAGTCAGCAAGCCCAACTTCCCCAATTAAGTGCCCAGAGGCACCCCACTTCACAAGCCAACCTCCTGCACAGAAGTACTCAATTTTACTTGTCTCTGGTTTAGGAAGTCCAGCACTCTATTCCCTGCTTTGGTACTGGTTCTGCTGCTGCTCCTTTGATGGTATAGCTGTCTTCTGGATCCTGGAATTTCACTGAGCAGGGATCTCAGGTCCAGAAGACACACTTCACTCCTGGCTTTTGCTGATAATGAGATCCTCCTTCCTGTATCTCAAAGAGCTCATGTTATACATGGCAAGATGACACAGAGATTCTTTTTTGCAATTACTCACATAAGAATCCTTTCAATATCTTCCACCTTCTTACTAGATCCATTCAGGGAAAGACCATTTGACTAGAAGAGCCAAACTAAATCATTCGCAGCTCCTGCAGTTCCTAAGATTGCTGACTCGGGAAGTTTGGAGTGGTGCCATTGAAGTTGCAGTTTCTGTTTCCAGGCGGTGCCAATGATTCTGGCCCAGCGAACACTTTGAGAACTGCTGGATTAGGAACACATAGAATCCAGCTGTTTTTCATCTGTTTAGAATGGACAGTTGAGAAACTCAGAACTCTGAGGATGGAAAAACAAATTGGTGAAATTGGTACTATGCTTATCAGTTCATATGTGACAGAGAAGATTTGGCAACAGCCAAGTCCAACTAAGGCTCAAGGGTTATGTCTTTAAGAGGTTAACTTATTACAACATGATTGAGGCAGGAAATATGAAATCCAATTGGTTGAATTGCAATTTATTTGAAGAAAGAAATGGTATACACAGAGAAGGCGTGATCTGTATTGATTGCAGGAAAGGAAACCTCAAAGTAAAATATGTGGGTATGCTGCCTTTCTAAAAGAAATTTCACTAACAACATTACTTAAAGTAGTCATAAACAAGAAAACACATAAATAAAATGAAGTCAACACACACAAAAATTATGTGGAATAAAGAAACCAATAGCACTATATACAAACAATAACAACAAAAACCCATAGCAAAATGACAGTGATACATTTATGCCTATCAATAATTATCCTGAATGTAAGTGGATTAATGAACCAGTCAAGATACAAAGAGTGGCAAGCTGGATAATGAAAACCAAACAGAATTCACCAATATACTGTCTACAAGAGACATGCCTTAGACACAGAGATAAAAATTGATTGAAAATCTAGCAAGATTTTCATGATTTTCAACAGTATATATCACATTAACATCAATCAAGAGAGCAGGAATGACAGCATTAATTTCTGATAAAATAGACTTTGAGGCAAAAACAGCATAAGAGGCAAAGAAGGATATTATGTAATGATTAAGGCATCAATTGAACAAGATGGCATAACCATATTAAATATGCATCTGTGACAGATTTTATGTCAACTTGCACCTCTGTGAACTTATAGGGGTGGACTCTAAACTAACAACCAGGTCACAGCCTGATGAATGTTTCCTTGGAGTGTAGCCTTTTAACAGAGAGATTGTGAGAACTTCTTTTTCCAGACCCTTTGCCTTTCTCCTCCCTGGAACTGTGTGTCTCCCTTCCTGGGTAGACCCTTGTAGACTACTGGATCCTGGGAGGTGCTGCTGCATGTCTGCCCACCAGCCTTGGGTCCAGATGACTCTGTAACCAACAGCCTGTGATATCTCTGCTTCCTGCTTCACCTTTATATGTCATCTGCCTGCACGCACAGGAGTATGAATAGAGTTCTAGCTAGCATTGGCCCTATGGACTTGAGTTGAACTAGGCTGAGATGTTTTTTTGATATAAAGTTATTTTTTGTTCATATGTGACTATCCCTGGATTTGCTTATCTAGACAACCCCCCAACACAGTATCCAATAAAAGAATCTAAAACTACATTAATCAAAAAGGGAAATGGACACTTCCACAAAAGAGAAGATGTTAATATACCACTTCCAGTGAAAATTCTTTTATTAGGAAAAAACTGAATAACAACAGAGAAGAACTAAGCAACACAACCAACCAAGTTGACCTCATAAACATATAGAATGTTTCAGCCACCAACAGCATATGTACATTCTTTTCCAGCACACATAGAACAGTTTCCAGAGTAGACAATATATGAAATGAAAAGAAGGCCTCGATAAATGTAAAACCATCAAGATATTCCAAAATATATTTTGAAATGCTATAAAATTAGAAATCAATGGGGCATCAACAGAAATAAAATACATGGAAATTGAATAATGTATGATGGGTAATAGAAGAAATTAAAAGTAAAATTAAAACTTTCTTAAATCAAATGACAATGAAAATACAACATACCCAAACCTTTGGTACAAAATAGGTGCTCAAGGGGCAATGTCTAGCAATAAAAGAACACATTTGAAAAGAACACATTATCATCTTAAATGATTTTCTCCAATAATTAGAAAAAGAGAAGCAAAATAAGCTTACAGCCATGAGAACAAAAGAAACAAAAAAGACTAGAGGAAAAATATATATGAAACAAAAATAGAAATAATCAAAATGACAAAAATTGACTTTTTAAAAGGACCAGCGAAATTGACAAGCCACTGGGAAATATAACAAAAAGGAAGAAAATATGCAAATAACACTAATAAGAAATTAAATAGGTCACTTCACATTGCAAAAATTTGCAATAAAAATCATAATAACACCTGTTGGAGCAATACTCCAACAATTTTGAAAACCTCAAAGAAACAGGAAAATTTCTAGAAACCAGCAAACTATCTACACTAGCACAGACTGAAGTAAAAAACCTGTACAGATACAGACTTTTTAAAATTTAAGGTTTTTTAAATTTTAAAATTCTAACCCAAAATATCCAATTCAAACCGGCTATATTGGTGAGTTCAGAGAACTGCTAGTACCAATTATCCTAAAATTATTCCAGAGGTACCAATTCTACCTTAATTATTATCTTAGGAAAAGGTGGGGGCTTCCTGAACACTTTTAATAAAGTAAGTGTAACTCTAAAATAAAGTGACCAGATTTTAACATTGGTAAAGCAGGACATCATTGACCAGAGGTGGGGGTGGGGTGTTCTTGATTAAAAATTTGGTCTATAAGAAGCAACAACAATTTTCAAAGAAGGCAAAAATAGTATTGTAATATATTTATTTTAATTTCAACATAAGTACAATTTTAAAGCTAATACAATAAAAATTATGTATAGTATTATTTTATTCTTTGGCATATTTCTCATTTGAGTGAATTTTTTTAGTAGATTGCTGTCATTTAAAAGGTCATGAAATTTTTCACAAGAATTTGTTAAATTATATTTCACATATAAAATGGCTTTGAAAATGGCTTTCAAAGTCAACACTTAATTGTGATTTTTCTGGTATCCACGCTTTATTTACCATAGTGAAAACGCATTCAGTTGCAGCATTAGTTCCTGGTAAGGACAGCGCATATTCCACAGTTTTTAGTGCATTATTGTATGGAACATGGTTTGTTTCAAAATGGTGAAATGTTTCTAATCATTTGTTTTCTATTGTGATTTTTGCTGTTGCCCAATATTTAACCTTTTCCTTATCAATATGTTTTTTTTCAATAATGATACCTCATTTAAAAGGTCATTTTTGGAAATATTACTCTATGGGAAATTTTGAGTAAATGAGCAAATGATTTTTGCACATCATTCCAATTAAATTCTTGTTTTAATGTAACCCAAAGAAAATGTTCAATATCATTGTAATGCACCGTCTTTGCAGTTACCATACAGCTTTTTAACGTGACTCATGGTATCTGCACAATTTTTTGCACCTTGTTCTTCTAGCTGGCTTATACTATTAGAGAGAGTTAACGGAAGAAAATTATTTTCTAACCACTCTCGACACTGAAATTTTAAATTATTAACTTCATTTGCTACTTCGATTCCCCAAATTTTGTCTCCTTCAATAAGTTTTATAGCATGTTGAAAAGAGCTGTTTGATTGAGTACAAACTCTAGTCAAAGTTTTGAAAATATTTTTTTCAAAAAACTCTTCTAAAATTCTAGTACATTTATCTTCTGATAGAAAGTGGGATTTTGGGATGAGCCCCGGTGGCGTAGTGGTTGTGCGCGGGACTGCGGCCCACTGGGACGGAGGTTCAATTCCAGCAGTGGGGCTGGGCCTCCTACTCCCACCACCGGAGAGCTTTGATGCCCCCTCCCAAAAAAAAGAAAGAAAAAAAAAGTGGGATTTCAAAGGATCGTATATTTTCAAAATTCTTTTAACAGCTGGAAAAAGAGTTAACCAGTGCTTTTTACTGTATCCAAGTATTTTTTGATATTTGACTTCCGCAGTTTCACAAAATTCTTTAATCATTTTAACACTCACAGTGTATATATAGAAATAAGAATACATTTTAATAATAATATTTTCCACATCTACGGGCAACAAGTCGGCAGGTATTTGAATGGTGTTATGTATTAGCACCACCAATAATGTTTTAAGGTTTTTGTTTAATTTATTTAAAATGTTATTTGTACCTCTTCTCGCTTTTCCTCCAAAATTTGCGTTTGTGTTGTCTGCACAAAATGCAGTCATTTTATGTTTTAAATTGTTTTTTCCAAAACACTAATAATGGAACTGAAAATAATTCCAGAAGTGTTGCCGGGCAAAGAAGCAAAATCTAAAATTCTAATTTTTATTCCAGTTTCTGAATCAAAAAAATCTAATAATGGTTGGAAATAACTTTATATCCTTATGATTAGAATTAGATGCTTCAGAATATATGGATATAAAATTAATATTTTCTAGATTTTTATTTAATTCTGAAAATGTATATGGGGAAAGCACATTACACACAATTGCCTGGGATTTTGTTCTAGCACAGGCAAATTTTTTGTTGAGTAACTTTTTGACAACTTGTGATGTGCAGTCCATAGCGCTGAAGGAATGATTGTGATTAATAGCATGAAGAGACAAAAGTCCTTCTGCTAATGCTAATTTATTTTCTTCATCTCCATAAATTGTATTTTGAAAAAACTCCTGTTTCTTAGAGGAAGATGCAGCACTATTTAAACATCTTTTATGTTTCTGAGTCTCCAAGCACTTTGAAATATCATTCTTCCCACTGTGCAAAATAGAAAATTCACCATTACGTTTCTCACATTTTACCATGTAATTGCTTTTGTTTTTTTTCAGTAAAAGGAAATTCACTTCCTAGATCATCGTTGAATTTGATCCTCTTTTCTTACTTATTATATTAAAAATCTATAAAAGATATTTAAGATTATATTATAAATTATCATGTACATATTGCTTAAAAACACAGTAAGTAGGTACATAATTACATGAAGATATTTTGTTAGCTTATAAATTAAATTAATGATTGTTATAAAGTAACTATATTTTTTAAATTATTTTGATTTTAATCCTATATTCTTTCTAAATAATAACAATACTAACTTGTATTATTTTTCCTCTGAATCTACCAAAACGTAAATTGTAAGTGTCATTTTCAAGGTCAGCACTAGACTTTTTGCCACCACTATAAAATAATAGAAGTACTGTTTCTAAATTTAAGAAAATTTATGTATTTATGAAATAAATAAATTACTTATCTAAATTATCTGAATAGCTGATTTGTTGACATCATTTGTTTAACTAGCACTAGCATGTAGTATGACGTTACCAATGCCAAAAAATGCCATTGTTCATTAAGTCCATACAATGGTGGTAGAATTCTAACAACTGATCAGCAATGCAAACTTTGATAAGCAGTTCTCAATAATCGGTTTACAACAATCGTTTTTTATTATTAAAGTTTAGCATTATAAAATTAACAAAAATAATGTAAAATTCATATCCTGGTGAAATAGCCACATGGCCACCAGAACCGTATATTCCCTTCCTGTTCTCCCACCGTTCCCTAGCTTGTCATGCATTTTTTCCAAAAAATCAGGACTTTTTAAAAACACCATGGGACATGGGACAAATTGTTAAAAATCGGGACTGTCCTGCTACAAGCAGGATGTCTGGTCACCCTACTCTAATACCAAGAACAAGCAGAGATATCCCTTAAAATAGCATTACTATGACAGTTACATAATCTGTTGTCAATTCGAGACTACTAAAAGTAAAGGGGCGGAGTTTAGCCTGTACTCAGGTTGCAGCTCAAGGGCCTCATTTGGAGGAGAGACACAGCTAAGGAGATAAAGAGCTCCCTGGAGCCAGACACACACTCACTTCTTGCGAGGGCCTCCTGATGACAAGACACATGTAGCTACACTAGAGTCCTGGAGCTAGAGGAGGCACATGGAGACTCACGCCAGCACTGAGATACTTCCACTGCCATCGGATTCCCAAGACTCTCCACCCACTGACCTGTGAGCCTCTTGCATTTGGCATCATTGCATGTGTTGTGTGAGTCTCAAGAGGAATTTATAGATTGGAATCAGACAAATGGGCTGATATCCTATTTATGAACTTGATCTGGACTGGGTTGGGATATTTTCTCAATATATTATTACCCTTGTATATAAACCTCTCTTATAGACTTATGAGTGTCTATAAATTTCTCTACTCATCCCACACTAACACAATTATAAAGTGACCAGATTTTAAGTAGGATACTATTGACTGGGGGGAGGGGGTTCTTGATTAAAATTTTGATCTATATGAGCAACAATAATATTCTTAGAATGCAAAAATAGTATTGTAATATATTTATTTAATTTTAAAATGCCACGGGATATGGGACAAATTGTTAAAAAGCGGGACGTCTGGTCACCTTATTATAAACCCAAATCCCCCATGAACAAAAATTTTCAGAAAAATCCTAGCAATGTTACTGGGTGCCGTTAGTTGGTTCTAACTCCTATCAGTTCTATGTATAACACTACCTGTGCCATCTTTACATTTGTTCTTTTGTTTGAACCTATTGAGGTAGCAATTGCATCAGTCTCTCTTGTTGAGGGCCGTCCTCTTTTTCAATGACCTTCTACAAAGAATGATGTCCTTCTCCAGCAACTAGTCTCTCATAATAAAGTGCCCCAAAATATGTAAGATAAAGTCATGCCATCCTTGCTTCTAAGGTAAATTCAGGTTGTGCTCCTTCTAAGATAAATATATTTGTTCTTTTCACAGTCCATGGTACTTTCATTATTCTTTTCCAGCACCATAAACAAAATGCATTGAATCTTCTTTTAGTCTTCTTTAAACCATGTCCAACATTCACATGTATATGTTGCCATTATTAAGGGCCATGGGCATAGTGATCATAGGCACAATCGAATGAAATGTTATCAGGTCAGGTGCACCTTAGTCCTCAAAGATTTATCCTTGCTTTTCAATAATATTGAGAGATCTGTTGCAGCAGATTTACTCAATGCAATGTATCATTTTATCTCTCGACTGTTACTTCCAAGAGCACTGATTATGGAGCCAAGCAAAACAAATTTCTTCTTTTTTTTCCATTAACCATGATATTTTCTACTGGTCCAGTTGTAAGAATTGGGGGCTTATTTACACTGAATTTTAACTCACACTGAAGACTGGAATCCATGGTCATTATCAGCAAGTACTTCAAGTCCTCATCATTTTCAGCAAGTAAGGTTGTGTCATCTGAGTAACACAGATTGTTAATAAGCCTTCCTCTAATCCCGATGCAGGATTCTTATTAACGCAATCCAGCTTCTCTGCTGAATTGCTCAGCATCTAGATTGAATAAGTTCAGTGAGAAGAGATAAACCAATGGTGGGATTCAGTTAGTTCCCATTGATTCAGCAGAGTCAATATCATTTTATTTTGTTGTTGAACTCGGCAAATGAGTTGGTAAAATTGTACTTATAATCATGGTTATCTCTAAGGTGGTTGGTTGGGTAACTGCCCAATATCAAAATGAGAAACTTACATTCCTTATGCTTTTTTTTTTCACATTTATTTGTGCAACTGCTATTCTAAGCATGAGGAGCAATGTTCATTTCGTACATAGGTATAACAAACTAGATGGAACTATGCTTTTAATATTTATTCATTTCACAAAACTTGTTATACTTTTGATGAAATACCGCATTTTTATTCCCTTGCATTTGTTACTTCAGTAAACACAGAACATAAAGAGAAAAAGTGCCAAACAAGCAGAGGGTGACATATTGTCATTCATTTCAGCTTTGTGCTTTGCCAAAATTTCCACAAGATACAATGAGTGAATTATGAAATTCTAGAAAGTGTTCAGAGAACTAAAAATATTGCCAGAACAGTTGCTGTAAGTTGAGCAGAAAGCGAATGGGTTTTTTCAAAGATGAACATAGTACTATGGGGCGGGGGTACAACCCAGAATTGTGCTGGGTGGAGCTTCTGTAGAGCACATTTTTCCTGCTAGGCAAGCTTTGAGCAACTCACTCTGAGTTAGTGGCATCACCTGGGAAGGTTCTCTGTGGTCACAGTTAATTTTTTTGTAAAAGCAGTTTCACTTGAACCGTTTGTTTTTTGTGTGATGGCTGATTTAAGGCAACAATAAAGTTTATTGTGCCAAGCTAACTAATAAACACATGTGGGATTAATTGAAGAGCAGAGAGATAAATGACTCGACAAGTCTCACCTTTCTAGTTCTTTGGTCTCTTGTTCTCTAATGGTTGAACCAGTTGCAGCTGCCTTAGCCAGTTTCCTGCCTCAGCTGTCAAGACTCACTTCCTGTTCGACGTCCCTGAGGAGAAGCCGCATGGACCTACCCTGATGCAACTCTGGGTGTTGGAGCAACCGGGTGGAGACCTTTACCAGCACTGAGAGACTTACATGCTCACTGATTTGACTTTCCTTCCGCATTCAGCATTATTGTATGTGTTTTGTGAGTTTAAGGAAGTCTTTGTAGATCAATGTCAGACATATGGGCGTGGACTAGACTGGGTTGGTATGCTTAATGTCCAACTACCTTTTATATA
This sequence comes from Nesogale talazaci, assembly GCA_004026705.1. Taxonomy (NCBI): domain Eukaryota; kingdom Metazoa; phylum Chordata; class Mammalia; order Afrosoricida; family Tenrecidae; genus Nesogale; species Nesogale talazaci. The sequence goes on from PVJH01002814.1 coordinate 148,796, forward strand.
AAACTCTCTCTTATAAAATAAGAGTGTTTATGAATGTTATGTCTCAAGTCTACCCAGACTAACACAATGATAAACATCCTGCACATTCATCAATTTCACGAATAGATGAAAGTGTAGACTCATAGTGGATTTGGAGTTCATTTCACCAGGTCAAGTTGTTAATAAACCTTTCTACTTAGAGTATCTGAAAAAAACTGTGTGACAGTGTGCGACAAAAAAAGGCCTGATTTGTGGCAGATGGGGAACTGGTGTTGCCACCGTAGCAACTACTCACACAGCCATCTCAGCGCACCAGGCTGGGGCAGAAGACAGCATTCCTCTTTTGCCTCATGCACCTAACTCACCTTCCCTCACACTGTGTGACTTCTTTTTGTTTCCCAGGATGGAGAGTGATACATAAGGACAGCAATTTGACAATGCAGAAGAAGTAAAGAAGAAAAATGAGGGAGGTACTGTCAGCCATCCAAACAGAGGAATCTGAAAAATGTTTCAAAGAATGGAATTGCAGAGTTGACATATAGTATGTATTAAGTGTAATGGAGAGTACTTTGAAGGTGATAAGGTTGTTTTTAAAAAAAAGCAAGTATATAACTTTGGGGGGTAAATCCACTTTTGGTGGGCTGCTCCCTAGTATATTCGGGGAAGAGAAGTGGCCTGTTTCTTATATGTCAAACACAATGGCTGCTGTTTAATTAGCCTACCTCTAAAGAAATGGGGGTCTTATGACTACAGTGAAAAGATGATTCAGGATAAACCACACAGGTGATGAGGTTCAGATAAAAGAGAAAAATATTTCAAGTGAGGATATCAAACAAGAAGCTGTATGGAAATATTTTAAATAACAACATCTCTATGATGCTCACCTTTCTGAAATGATCACTAAAGACAAAATGGGTACGTAAGTAAATGGGATGAAGAAAGCTGATGGTGCTCAGCTATTAAAATATGTAGTACCTACAGTCTAAAGGCTTGAAGATAAACAAACAGACATCTAACTAAGAAGCAACAAATACCACATGGAAGAAGCACATCAGCCTGTGTAATCATGAGGTGTTGACATGATCAAGTATGAGGCATCAGAAGACCCAAAACAAATAATCATATTGATGCAAATGAAGCAGAACAAAGTAGACCCTAAACTCATATGTAGACAATTGAACATCGCCACACAGAAGGGTCACAAGGAAGAGATAAGCCAGCTAGTGTGAAGCATGGCACCAAAAAAACATACAATATTCCTATAGTTCTTTAATGCGTCCCTCCCACCTGCCCACCCCACTATCATGACCCCAGTTCCACCTTATCAATCTGGTTAGACCAGAGCATGTACACTGGTACAGATAAGAGCACTGGACACAGAATCCAGGACAGATAAACCCCTCAGGAACAATAATGGGAGTAGCAGTATCATAAGGGTAGGAGGGAGCTGGGGAAAGAAAGGGAGAACCAATCACAATGATCAACGTATACCTGTGTCCTATCTCCGCCCCCCAAAGAGCAGAAATGTGGGTAAATGGAGACAGGTTGGTATAGAATATGAAAAAATAATAATTTATAAATTAACAGTTCATGAGGGATGGGGGTAGGGAAGGAAAAAAATGAAACACTAGATATCAAGGGCTCAAATAGAAAGAAAATGTTTTGAAAAGGATGATGGCACAAATAGACCTTGAACTATTTACAGGCTTTTATTTTTGTCATTGGTTTTTGTTGTTGCTGTTGTTGTTGTTTTGTATTCTTTTGCTGCTTTGTTTTGCTCTGTCTTGGTTTTTCGTGCATATTATTATCTATGCAGGTCTATCTAGATAAGATTGGTGGAATAAACAATCTGGAGGAGAAAACAATCGGGCCAAAGGTTTTGGAGGGACATAGGAGAGGTGGGGGTGGGGAAAAGGAAGTTGGTATTAACAACCCCGTGGAGAAAGGAACAACAAGTGATCAACAAGTGACCAACAACAAGAAAAATCAATGATGAGGAGGGTGTAGGAGGCCTAGTAGGACTGGATCAAGGGCAATGTAACTGAGAGGAATTACTGAAACCCAAATGAAGGTTGAACATGAGAGTGGGACAAGAGAAAAGGAAATAGAGAAAAGAACTAGGAGGCAAAGGACATTTATAGATGTCTAAATACAGACATGCACATATATAAATATATTGATATATGATGATGGGGAAATAGATCTATGTGCATATACTTATAGGTTTAGTATTAAGGTAGCAGATGGACCTTGGACCTCTACTCATGTACACCCTCAATGCAACAACACTTTGTTCTGTTAAACTGGTATTCCATGAAGTTCACCTTCACAACATGATCACTGAACATAAAATGGATGCATAAGCAAATGTGATGAAGAAAGCTGATGGTGCCCAGCTATCAAAAAATATAGTGTCTGGGGTCTTAAATGTTTGCAGGTAAGCAAGCTAGCTCAGAAGTAACAAAGCCCACATAGAAGAAGCACACCAGCCTGTGTGATCATGTGTCAATAGGACCAGGTATCAGGTTTTAAAAGAAAAAAAAATCATATCATTGTGAATGAGGGGGAGTGCAGAGTGGAGACACAAAGCCCACTGGTAGGCAACTGAATATCCCCTTACATAATGGTTGCACAGAGGAGATGAGCCAGTCAAGGTGCAGTATAGCACCAATGAAACATACAACTTTCCTATAGTTCTTTGATGCTTCCTCCTTCCTACCACTATCATGATCCCAATTCTACCTTACAAATCTGGCTAAAGCAGAGGATGTACCTTGGTACAGATCAGAGGTGGAAGCCCAGAGCCAATAAACCCCTCAGGACCAATTATGAGAGTAGAGATACAAGGAGGGGAAGGGGAAGGTGGGGTAGAAAGGGGTAACTGATAACAATGATCTATATACTAAAGTGACCAGATTTTAAGAGGGACACCACTGACCAGGGGGAGGAAGGCTTCTTGATTAAAAATTTGGTCTAGGGCTGAGCCCCGGTGGTGTAGTGGTTGTGCACAGGACTGCGACCCACTGGGTTGGAGGTTCAATTCCAGCTCCCAGGAGCAAAGGCTGGGCCACCTACTCCCACCACCTGAGGGCAGTGATGCCTAAAATTAAAAAAAAAGTTGGTCTATATGGAGCAACAAAAATAGAATTGTAATTATTTATTTTAATTTTAAAACACCACAGGATATTGTTAAATTGTAAGGTGATGTCTGGTCACCTTATCCCCTTCCTTGAGAACAGACAACAGAAAAGTGGGTGAAAGAAGACATTGGACAATGTAAGACTTGACAAAATAAATGATACTTTATAAATTATCGAGGGTTTATGAAAGAGGGAGTGTGGGAAAGGAAGGGGGGAAATGAGGAGCCGATACCAAGAGCTTAGGTGGAAAGCAAATATTTTAAGAATGATGATGGCAACAAATGTACAAATGTGCTTGACACAATGGATAGATGGATGGATTGTGATAAGAGTTGTACAAGCCCCAATAAGATGATTTATAAAGGAAAAAAGAGCAAAGGATGATGGCAACATATGTACAGATTTACTTGACACAATAGATGTATGAATTGTTATAAGAACTGTAAAAAGCCCCCAATGAAATGATTTTTTAAAAAATCTTTTTTCAGGTATTATCTAATTTTTAGTAAGATTTTAAAACTCTCCTAACATGATCTAGTTTTGTGTATTATTCTTATTTAAGTATAAACTCTCTGAATTAATAAAATAGCTTTTGGTATATTATTTTTTAATACTTAGACAGTCATTACAGCAGCAAGCAAACTGATTGTTAGATAAGTTGAATCCTAACACTAGATACAAGCCTGGTGCACACATTTTCCAATATTTCATAAGTGTCCTGGTTTTCTTTATTTTGAGAATTCTGCCTAACACACCATTGAAAAGGGATGCGAATAGTCATGAACTTAGGGTGCATTGAAAAATCTATTACTGCTGATAAAATTAAGTTAAAATTTAACATATTATCATTTGGTTTTGCTTTTGATTCATTTCTAATTTGTCCCAGTTCCTATTATGTTCCGCTGCATTTTGGATTGAGATTTGACTATGCCTTATTTTTCATCATTGGGTTTGGGGGTGGTCTATATGATTTTCTTTATATGAAGTCCAGGGTAGATGATCCATAGATAGTAACTATATTGAGTTCCTTAGGGTATGAAAAATAATAACAATTTGTAAATTATTAAGGGTTCATGGGGGAGGGGGTGAGAGGAGGGAAGGGTAATATGGGGTACTGCGAGCTTAAGTGAAGGGAGGATGTTTTGAGAGTGATGATGGCAACCAGTGTGCAAATGTGACCTGCATAAAATTGATGTAGGTATGGATCATGATGGGAGTTGTATGAGCCTCCAATAAAATGATTTATATTTAAAAAAAAAAGAGGGGGAAAGAGAAGCTTATATGAAGGGCTCAAGTAGAAAATATTTGAAAATTAATATGGCAACATGTGTACAAATATGCTTGATACAAATGATGTATTGAATGTTATAATAGCTGTAGCAGACCACAATAAAATCATTAAAAAAAAAAAAGAACACCTTGGGGTTATGGCATAAGATGTTTGGAGATATGGGAAGTTAATAATAATGGGTACAAAAATAAGGAAAATGTTCTAAAATTGATTGAGATGATTGCACAACTCTTTTAAATATAATTGAAACAGTGGATTTTATAGCATGTGAATTATATGCCAATAAAACTATTAAAAATAAAATGAGTAAAATTAAAAACAAGTAGAGGGCATAAATATACAGTTCACCAAGGAAGACACTCAGGTGGCCAGCAAACATAGGAAGGCATGATCATAATCATTTGTCATTGGCAATAGGCAAACAAAGCAACAAAGAGACATCGACTCATCACAGCATGAACAGCCAAGTAACAACTACAACAACAAATAGCAAATGCTGGCAAAGCGGTGGAGAGCCTGGAAACGTCATACTCTGCTGGTGGGACTATAAAATAGTACAAACACTGTGGAAAGCCGCATGGCTTTTGCTCAAAAAGTTGAAAATAGAAATTCTACATGATCCAGCAATCCTGTTACTTGGTATACATCCTAGAAGACTAAGAGCTGTAACATTAAGATAGATGCTCACCCATGCCCGGTGTAACATTATACAATAGCAAAAAGATGACAAGAAAAGGAATGGCCATCAGTGGAGCAATGAATAGATATATAAAGTCTTGTAGAAAAGCACAGTGGAGTACTCAAAGCTGAACAAAGTTCGCTGTCAGTGGACCAATGACAGCTCACAGCGACACTGAAGCACACAGGAGCAATCTCTTTGGGTTTGTAAGACTTTTAATATTTATGAGGTAGACAGCCACATCTTTCTCCTACAGAACAACTCTTGGGTTCAAATTGCTAACTTAAATCGAGACTTGTGGTCAGAAACTTACATTGAAATCCACTACACCACCAAGACTCCATGAATGGAATACTAATAACGATAGAGTAATGAATCTACAAAAACACCTCATAAAATTGATGAGCCTGTCCAACTTTGCGCTGAGTGAAATTAGTCAAACACCAAAGGGCTAACACTAATGTGGCAAGGAAATTTGATGGTGCCTGGCTGTCAGATAAAGGAGTGTTTGGGGTCTTAAAGGCTTATCTCCAAACAGGCCATTATCTAAATGAGATGTCAACTAAGTGCACACGGAAGAACCACACCACCAGCAGTCACCAAAGTACTGTCAATAATAAAATCTGAAGTCAAAGGAGGGATTATGGTAGTATCAGATCCTCAACTGTGAGACTCTGGTCTGCAGAAGGCTATGGATGACAGTGGGAGTCCAACATACATTGGAAATAAGCTTCTGGTGATCGCCCTCTAACTCTGTCTTACCCACCATGGAGGGGTGGGAGGAAAGTTGTTACTAAACAGAATGCATTGGAGAGACGAGTATAGAAGATCAAAGACATAAATCTGCCTTCAACAGCTAAAATTTTGTTAGTTGACCCCCCTCCGATGCATGCTGGACCTGATCTGGTTTTCAACATTTTCTGTATTTTTGCTGTGTTTGTCTATATTAGGGTGTATCTCAGAGGTGTTATCCCCTTGAAGGTCACCCTCTCGAAATGATATGTTTCCTGTGTTTTGGCACATGAAACCCAGGACTGATGGACCTATAGGGATAGCAAGTATAATAAAGTTTGGAGGGCAGGGGGAAGAGGTGTGGTGACAATAAAAGGAAGATGATGTCAAGGAGTCCAGGATGAAAAAGAATGTTTGACTACAATTGTACAATTCTTCATGGTGTAACTGAATTATGACAGGGTATATGGATTAGCTCCCAATTAACAATGTTTTAAAAAGAAAAGAGGACAAATACTCTATGAGATTACCCCCAAAAAGACTAATATAGAAAATCAAGGAAAGATTTTCACATTAAAACATTATTTGATGGTGACCTGAGGGCAGTGATGCCCCCCCCCCAAAAAAAGCATTTGATGGTGACCTGAGGCCAGAGGAAAGAGAAACAGGGTAAGTCAGAGGCTAGAGGGAAGACAAGTTTTAGTTGGGGTGAAGGGGAAAGTAATATACAATAAAAGGAAGGTTATGATAAAATGGGGGAAATGGGGTAGGAGAGTTGAAAGATTGCAGCAGTTAAAAGACAATGGAGCTGGCTGTTCCTAGAAGCCTTCTAGTGTGCGCTACATAACAGTCACCTTATGGACACCAGAAAGCAACATTGCCCAGTCATATGCCACCCTCAAAATGCAGCACTATGTCAAGCCCTTTCCTGGAGGGTTTTGCCATCCTCAATTCTAAAGTACATTTTTGCTGTACAAACAAATATTGACATGTTTGTTGTTCTGGCTGATGTTGGTTCATTCAACATTCTTTGTGCACATCTTAAGTCAAACATCTGCATCCTTCCTTATTCATTGTCCAACTTTCACATGCATTGGAGGCCATTGGAAACACGTTGGTCCTCAAGGTAACTTCCTTGCTCTTTAATATTTTAAAGAGATCTGGTGCAGCAGATTTGCCTACTTATATGTGTTGTTGTGGATCCAAGCAAGATCAAATCCTTGATGATTTCATTTTTCCCATCTATCATGATATTATTTGTAGATTCACTTGTGAGAATTTTTCTTTTCTTTACATTGAATTTTAATGCATTCTGAAATGCAGCAATCATTGATATCTATCATTAAGTTCTTAAAATTCTCCTTGGTTTCAGTGAGCTAAATTATGTCATCTGCCTATTACACATGCCCATGTAGTCACTGCTGAATCATAGCAATTCCTTGCCTCCTGTGGGTTTCTGAGACTGTATTTATGGGAGTAGGAGCCCAGTCTTTTCCCCTCCGAGCTGCTGTTGGTTTTGAACTTCAAATCATTCAGATCTCAGCCCGATGTGTAACCACTACACCACAGATTGCTAAGAAACCTATCTCCAATTTTGATGCCAAGTTCTTCATATGGTCCAGGTTCAGGGTAATTTGCTAAGCTTTCAAAATGAACAGGTATGGTGCAAGGATACAAAGCTGATTCACAGCTTTCCTGATTGAACATCAGCCTCTTGTTCTATGCTGAATTTCCGTGAGCACAATGGAGTGTTCTGGAATTCTCATACTTCACAATGCTATCCATAAGCAATTATGCAAACAAGATAAGGGATTTTGACATGGTATAAAATCAGGAAAGGTGTTCTTCCTGGTTATATCCTCTACGTTGTATGCATAATCCTGAAATGCAGGGGTTCTTTGAGTATATCATTGGATAAACATAAAGGCTGATGAGGTACATCAGAGAGGGTTGGAACGAACTCATGAATATATATATAGGTTTGACAAGTATACTTCCCTTTGTCACATGTATATCCATGAGTGTGAGGCAGCATATAAGAGGCAAAATTTTGAACAGCTAGGCAGAACAAACATCTTGAATGAATGAGTCATTGGTCCTGGGGGACTGTAGTCCCTGGGGATACTAAGGTTAATTCACGTAACTGAGTTCACAGGATAGTGTTCTCTATTCTAATTAGGTGAGTCGTGACCATGGTCTTACAATCTGATGAATAGTCATCTAAGCTTCAACTCCTGTTTTCTCCCCATTTAGAGAAAGGAAGAGTGCTGAAATTCCAACGACACATGGTAATAACTAGTGCAGTGGACTAATGGACCATGAAACCATCAGTGTCCACAACCCTCACACAAGAACTAATCGGTGCCACTACCAACTGCTCTGAGAAGGAGCTCCTAGATCATTGGTTCTCAACCTCTGGGTCATGACCCCTTTGGGGCTTAAACAACGCTTTCACAGGGATTATCCAATTCATAACAGTAACAAAATTGCAGTTATGAAGCAGCAATGAAAATAATTTTATGGTTGGGAGGTCGCCACAAGGTGAGGAACTGTATTAAAAGATCACTGCATTAACATGGATAAAAATGTGGAACAGAACTCAAAATCATCAAAGAAGCCAGGCTTATTGCTTGGTTACATGCAGAAATCAACCTTCTGAACTATATATATCAGTTAGTCTGCTGGGCAGTAGCAACTCTGCAAACAAAATATAAATCTGCAAGAGTAAAGCCATATTCTAGTCTATGATAAAAGTACCTCCAGCCAGAAGGTTATCGATTTTGCCTTGGTTTATGAGTCACATTTCCCATAAATTGACATGAATAACATACAGGTGGTTATGTTATAAGAGCATCCCTGACCTTGGAGAACTCGACTCTCTCATAAAGGGTACCAAATATGCCTACCCTTTCCTTTGGAGAAAAATATGATCTTAGAAAGAGTTTTCAGACTACCGATACCTACTCTTGCTCCAGAAGCCGAAACTCTCTATCTTCCCATGCAAACTTGCATCTTGCTCTGAGAGGCGACACTTCCTATATTTCCCAAGGTCACACACTTCCCAAATTGTTTTAAGGTTGTCCAGAACAAAGGGCAGTCAGAGCCTCACCCATAATACTTGTAAAAGTGTGAGAGTCTTAGGAAGAATTGCTTCCTAATAACTTCCCAAGTAAATGCAAATTTTCTGTTTGAAAATGTTAATGAACAGCTTTCTTCTAAAATATTTTTGCACAATTACATGCATGCAAATTCGAACTAGATAGAACCTATTGCCTCAGGCAAATTTAATAAGATAAATGCTATTTTATTGTTGACTCTTGCCTATGATTTTATGAACTATAAAATGACTTATGTTTTTGTTTTCAGTTCACATTCTTTCAAATACTGATACTTTTCCTTTGATAATGCTAATGATTTTCTGGGGTGGGG